>CAJNDS010000059.1:0-207500 GCA_905221605.1 Symbiodinium natans
TGTGTGTCTCTGTGTGTGTGTCTCTGTGTGTGTGTGTGTGGGGGGTGTGTGTGCATGATCAGTGTCAAAGCATTGGAAGCTCAGCTCTAGACGCTTCAGGCAGCCAACGTTGCCGAAGTTTCTCGTCGGAGCCGCCTGCGTCTTTGCAGTTTTCGCAGCTGCCTTTGGGAAAAAAATGCGTCCGCCTTGTTGCAACCTGCTACATGAACAGCGCTGGCTTCCTCAATTCGGCAGCGGGCATAATTATTAGGGTTTCGTAGCGCGACAGTATGCGACCCACGGGTACACGAAGTTCCTGCTGAAGGCTTTCTTACGAGCTCTGAGGATCCTGCGACGTGGCGGCTTGCATAAGCCTGCGATGAGCTCTGAGCTACGGCCACAACACGTAGAACTCGCACGACATCTTCCAGCCACCCAGGTCTTGATGCTTCTTGAATCTTACAGAACTGAGTCGAGCACATGGCCCTGTCCATGGACCAGGAAGTCATACCCAACGCACATCACGTCAGGATCGTGTGACGTGCATGCCCTCAGACTCACAAACTCGCTGCAAGCCGTCTTCGTGTGTCTTCTGAGGAGAGAGCACTCCGCCGCACCAGACACAGGCTTCTCCAGCAAGCTTTACCCCGCAGTAGGTCGCTTCAGAACTCCCATCCTTGCTGCCTCAGAGCTGTCGTCACTAGAAAAGCTAAGGAATCACGATTCCTCTCATACAGTTTCTGGAACCGCAAGGCATGGTGCTGAGGCAAATATGCTTGTCCTTGATGGAACTGCAGCCCGTGGCCTGGAATTCCAGCCAAACGAAACAAATGAACAATACAGGATAGCAGCAATCTCCGCTGAAGAGCTGAGGTTGGGACCACGCTACTGAGGCATTGTGCATCGGCCTCAACCTCACGGCCACTTTTCTCACAGCACAAGAGAGGAACATGCACAGATACACGTTCACAGCAGGTGCATATGATCAAACGACACATTCCAACCCAGTACCTCAGGTGTGGCAAATGCGGCCGCAAATGCATCATTGGACTCCTGCGCTGATCTCCCAGGAATCCAGGTGTTACATCTTCTCTTCTCCAAACCATCCGCACTGCACGACGCCTTGAACTGTATCTGATGCATTTGCGATGGCTCGCACTCACAAATTGCATGGTCGTACACCTGGCGAAGGCCGCAGATGCAGCTAAACCTTTGCAAACTGCCCAACCACTCACTTGATTTCACATAGCGACCTCGAACATAGTATCACAGGTAGCTGCAGATTTCCTGGCAAAGGCCGTGGAAATGCTGACGACAGCGGGACGCATAGAAACAAGAACAGCCCAGGACACGCGTCGCAGCTGCCCACATCGGCCAAGGCGGCTGACTTGCATTGCCAGCCGCCTTTCAGGAAAGCTTAAAGTTGAGGCAACCATTGCGATGGCACTCTCAAATATGAAAAGGCTGTCTCTGAAGCTTGTGAAAAAGGAACATACTTCAAGACTAAACATGACAGTAAACGAGCCATTCGAGCGTCAGAAAGGCCGACATGCTCGAACCCCTACCCATCCCTTCGGACACCTTGGGCAGCACAGTATTCCGCACAGGAGGCGAACGTCTCCTGCAGGGAAGCAGACAGGCCGCTGAGGCACAGAGCTGCAGTGAAGCAGACAGGGGTGCATGAAACACCCACCAGCGACCGACAGATAAACCAATGGCAGACCAGTGAAGGGCTTGAGTGAGGCACTCCTTGATGCTCGGAACCGAAGCTTTGCAGAATCCGCACATTTTGCCTTCAACTTCCACGGCACGGAACTCCACAAGGCAGGAAATTCATCACTGGATGACGCGTGCTCGGTGCGAGGCCCAATTTCATCCAAGTTGGAAAACTTGCATTTTCAAACGGCACCTGGCCACGGTGCAAACTTGACACAAGCTGACGCAAACGTCATGAGATGATGTAAGATGTGGCTATTTCAAAATGTCAGCGCAGGGGATTGAACATGTTGCCTGATTGTTCTTCAGCAATGGGCCTACAGGTATATCTCGCAAGAATCCGAGCATCAGTTAAAGTCCATCTTCGACACGATCTCCTAGCTCCGACATGCGATCAGATGCTTGGGGGATCTTTGAAACCTGTGATGATTGGCACAATACAGTCATCAGTGTATATTGGTGCTCCGCAGCTGCACGGTGCAGCTAAAACTCCGGCAAAAAAACCGACAAAGCACGATCGCTTGGTCAAGTCTGCGTCTGGATGTGCCGGACAAAACAAGCGGCTTGCTACAAATGTCTGAGCTCTTTGCAAGAATCGTTTCTTTGCCGAAAAGCCTACAGCCTACATCCATCTTCGTAGAACCTCTCAGCAAGGGGCCCGAAGCATTAGCCAAACGACGACTACTGCGGCTTGCGCGCGTGGACGGTCACGAGCGGACCCTGCAGGGTGTGGACTTCTCTATTTTTACGAGCATGATGTCATGCACGTCACCGATATGATTTCTCGGGGTCCGAGGTTCAGGGTAAGTAAGTTGGTTCGAGGGCGCCTCCGGAGATGCACGGCGTGTGCCGGAGCTGTGTGTTCAAAAGCAGCAACTTGATCTGAAACAGTTCACATAGATTGGCTCTCGAGCCTGCGCAAGCCTCCGGCCCTCGCGCCCCCACCGATTCCCATGGCGCTCCTCTTGCATTCATCATTGGTTGGTCTTGCTGCCCCAGCCCGTCGCATTGGGGACGGGGGTGTGGGAGCGGCAGTAGTCGTGGTGGCTGTGGCCGTGCTAGAGGTAATGGCAGTATATGGCGGTGGCAGTGGCCATGGCAACCGCAGTTGCAGCGGTAGTGGCATGGTGGTGGCGGTGGTGGTCGGGGTGGTCATGGAAACACTTGTATCCGAGGTGATGGTCATAATTTAGTCATAATAGTTCATTGTGCCGAATCCTACTATCGTAACACACTCCAGGCCTCCCCAAGAGCAACATCCCCGCCATCAGCGCCAGTGGGCTCGCCGAGCAGGCCTCAAACAACAACGCTTCGGGAATACTTGCAAACACAAAGGACAGACGGCACCGGCCTGCACCTGCCAGGAGTACGAAAAAAGACAACTTGTGAGTCGAAGCCATAACCTGCCAATACGTCATGAGACATGCAAGATGCAAGCTAGTGCTGCTTCGGACTCTCGTCATCCTCTCTCCCGACTTCGCCTGGCTGCACCGAATGGCGTGGGAATGGGAAAATTGGGAATATGAAAAACCGGTCTGATCCGTCAAACTCTGGCATTCCCAGGGTTGGCTGCGCGTGGCCACAAGCATGGTACATCCAAGGCTGAGCAGGCGCAGGCAAACTGTGGAGGCCGAGAGGTCCCCGGTTTCACGCAACAGGCGTATCAAATTCTCATTTCGCCATCCGCTCAAAGATGCTCAAAGGCGTTCTAAACTGCGGTCGTTTTGTGAATTTGGATCTGCTGCCCCTGGAAGCCGTCATGCCGCACGGTCTTGTTCCATCGCCGAGTCTTGGGTCGATGAGAAGTTCGGGACGTGACGTGATAGTGACAGTTCACCTTGCCGCACTTTCGAGCGGGCTTGGTGCCGCTTTCGCGGCTACTTTGCTGAGGCTTTGTTGGAAGCTCCTTGTCACTGCGCGTCGCCCCGGGCGCAGCATTTGCTCCGCGACGTCCCGCCCGACCACATCCTCCCTTTTGCCCGGGCCCACGATGACGCGATATGGGACGTCATCACGCGCCTTCTTGGTGGGGAAGGCCCGGGTGAGGAGGCTGCGTGGACTGCAGCGCGCCTCGGCGCCTTCCTGCCGCCCAGCTTGGGGGGCCTGGGCTTGTTGGCTGCAGAGCGGGCTGCGCCGGCTGCATACTGGGCGGCTTGGCCCTCCCAGTTTTGCGCCAACGCTTCCCCGACGTCGCCCAGCAACTCGTGCGCGCGCTCGAAGGCGATGCAGTCGCCGCACCGCCCTGCGTGCGGGCAGCGGCAGCGGCTACGGAGCGCTTAGACGCGGCTGGTTGGGATGAGCGGCCTCACTGGGCGGCATGTGCCGACGGGGCCCAGGTCCCGGCTGCAGACGGTGAGCTCGGGCTCGGTGGCCCTGGCTGGCAGCGACGCGCTGTTCTCGCACTCCACACGTCCTTCCGAGAACGCGAGCTGCTCCCGGCCATGGCGCCCGATGCGCAAGCCCTCTTTCGCTCTCAGTCTGGGCAACATGTGGGCATGTGGCTCGCCGCTATACCGGCTGACGCAGCTGCGACCCTGGCCCCAGACTTGATGCACATTGCCCTCAGGCGACGCCTCCGCCTGCCGCTACCATTGACCGCCCTGCATTGTGGAGGCGACGGAGCTCCCGGCTGCGCGCGAGGCGGTCGGGGCGGACGCGAGAAGGGGCCGCGTTGGCGGCCGCGCGCCGCCGCAAGCACGCGCGATATCCCGAGCTCCTGCGGGGAGGTCCGCAACCGCTCGTCGTGCTCGCGGCGGAGGTGGGCGGCAGGTGGGGCGAGGAGTGCCAGCGCTTCGTTCGCCAGCTCCTGCGTCTCCGCGTTCAGAGGGCCCCTGCAACCCTGCGTGCCACGGCGGCCCAGGGGTGGGCAAGGCGATGGTGGGGCCTGCTCTCGGTCGCCGTGCAGAGGGCAGTTGCCAGCACGGCCCTGGGTGTCTGGACGATGCCGGCGCTGCCGAGCTCGCCGGAGGGTCCCCCTCGCTGATGTCCTTGAGCTCGCCGATTTCGCGGGGCCCAGCCGCCTGCCGCTTCGGTGAGACGTGTGTACATAGGGGGGTGTGGGGACCTGGATCACGACCGCCGCGAGAGGAAAACAAAAAAAAAACGTGCGCAACACGGCGTCGTCCGTCACCGACCAACTTTTTTTCCCTGCAAACTCGTCCCGACATGGTCCACTTGCAGTCGGCTGGGCGCGGCCGCCTCAGCGAAGTCAAGGACATCGCCAAGGGGCACGCCGTCCGGCGCGCCGGGAAGTGGTGGCATGGTCCAAACCCCGAGCACGGAACTTGCCACGGCACGCTGCAGAGCGACAACAGGAAGCCCCACCAGCGACGCGCCCATCCCCGTGAGGCGCAGGAGCTGACGGAGGAACTGACGGCACTCATCACTCCAGCGACCGCCAATTTCCGCAGCCAGGACGACCAGTTTCTGTGGGTCCCCCTGTCTAAGCTCGGGATAGCACGCGGCCTTGCGCCGACGTGCTGCAGCGAGCGCAACCCCATCGCGAGCATCTGCGCCGGGGACAGGGTGACCGGCGCGGGTCAAGGGAGAGACGAGCGTCACAGCGCCTCCGTAGACCACAAAGTCGAGGCGACGGCGGTCATCTGGCGGGACTTGTGGGGCAGTGGTGCAGGCAAAGCCACTGCTGTGGCACCACGCATCCTTCGGACCCCACCGCTTCCCGCACGACCTGCACCCATGCGTGCTCAAGGACGAAGCCGCGGCGAGGCAGCAGGCCTGTGCGGGGGCAGGCGAGGTAGTGGTCCCCAAGCCCATCGAATCCCATCGATCTCCCCCCGGCAGCCTGGGCGACCGTCCCCACCGCCGCAATGCCAAGTGCATAAGGTCAGGGGCAAGGGTGGTTGCTGCGTCTGTGGGGATGGCATGGGATGGCTGCGAGCCACGCAGGACCGGACTGGGATCGTAGGAGGAAGCTGGAGGGATGGCAGGCAGCAGCTCACGCTCCCGAAAGAAAGTGTGAAGTGCGAGAACAGCGTGCCGCTGCCAGCCAAGGCCTCCCAGCCCGAGCTCCCCTTGCGATGGTGGCACCGGTGCCCCGCCAGCGCACGCTTCCCAGCCGGGACGGTCTGCCCAACCCGCCTCATCGAGCCGCACTGCCGCGGCAGCGGCAGCCTGCAAGCACGGCGGATCCCGGGCCTCGGTGAGGTCATGGAGCAAGCGGTCCGCAGCTTCCGGATACCGCTGGCGCAGGACCGGGAGCGCGTCGGCCCATGCTGCCCAGCATGCCGCTGGTGAGATGCGCTCGGCCGCGAGAAGGCTCAGCCCCCCCTGACTCGGCGGCAAAAAAGCGAGGGCGCGTGCACATCCCGAACACCACCAAGCGGCAGCGGCGCGCCCGCTCCAGCTCGGCATAAGTTTAGCGTTGTTTGCGGCGTGTAGCCTGGGCAAGAACGATGCCGGGACGGGCATCGGCGCCGGTGCTGGGCTGGCCGTCCCGGCCGAGGGGGCTGACGAGCGTGGCATCAACTGCCACAGGGGCAGCCCGTTGCAGACAACCTCAATCCGCCGTGCGTCCTGCATGGGCACATCGAGGTTCATGTCGGCCAGCCGCACGTTTCTGGCCACACGCGCGCCAGCCTCGCGACACACCCTGGCGAGGGCTCGCTCAAGAGGGATGGCGCGCGAGGCAAGGACGCCAGCAGTGGCACACGCCGTCCGGTGGTCACCCAGCACATCCTGCGGCCTTCGGCAGGCGCAGGTCCGCGGTGCGAGCTGGAGCGGCAGGCGCAACCGGCGAAGGAGGAGGACGCGGAAGTGCGCACTGGCCTGTGATAGCAAGCAGCGCTCGTGAGGCAGGTGACAGGTTCGGAAAGCCGTCTCGAACGCGCGCTCGTCACAGGCGTGGGCAGCACGTCGCTGCCATCGCGTCTGGAGGCCTCGGCGGGAGGCTGCATCACCTCCCCCCCAGCCAGGCGCCGTGTAGCCTTGGGCGCCAAGGTACACAGCTGCGTGGTGGGCAGCCGCGGTTGACGGCAGGCTGTCAGCCATCGGCCCCTGCAGCGCCTGCAGCATGCGTGCAGCATGCGTGCAGCAGCCCCTGGCGCCCTGTCTCGCAGGACAGGTAGCGCGTCGCACCTAGGTAGCGCGTCGCACCTGTGCAGCGTGGCGGTCAGTACGTGCACAAGTTTGCAGAGTCGGCACGCGGCGTCGGAACTCGGCCAACAGATCGAAGTCAATGCCGGTCCCTGCGAACGAATGTCGGGGATGAGACGGCGCCGACGGGACACAATCACTCACCGAAGCCGTGCCTTCCTCGTCTGGTCCCGAGTCACGGGGCACCCCGTGGGCGCGGCGGCGCCGCATACGACCCTGCGCGCGGGGAGCGCAGGCCGCGGCGGCAGCCTCCGTACCCTCCACCGGGGGCACAATCGGCGGCTCCTGGCGGAAGCGATCGGAGTGGCGATCGAGCGCCGATGCCACCCGGAGGCCACCGTAAAACTCCAGGAGAGCCTCCTGCACAGGGGCAAGCACGTAGCCATCGGGCTCACGCAACTGACGCACTGCCCAGCCCACGTGCACCAATGCAGTGGCAGGTAGCCCCGCCTCCCCCAAGCGCTCTAGAATGTCGGGTATGTGATGGTTGTATGCAGGCGTGGCCTCAGCAGCACGACGGATGGCCGCTGCCAGCAACCGTGGCGAGACAGGATCGGACGCAACCAATAGTCGCCTGGCTTCTTCCCACCAGCCGTGGGTCCGCGGGTCTCGCCAAGCCTCGGCCGCAGGCGATAGCAGGTCCCCCGCTGCAGCGTGCAGCAGCGGCACGTATAGCCAGGAGTTGGTGCTCTCCCAGACCTCGCCTGCGGGATGCCCGCGCGATGTGAGAGTGCAGTCGGGGCAGCGGCTATGGGCACAGTGGACACAAGAGGTCGTCGGCAGTCCGCCGGAGCTGCCGACTGCAGGCGCTCCAAACAAACGCAGCAGCATTCATCCTCCAGCATTTGCACTGGGGCCGCGATGTAGACAGACGTAAAAAAGGAGCGAACAAAAAAAAACATAAAAAAACGTGCCTTGCCATGCTCAGCGTTTCCCGCCCGCGGCTTGAAATCGTTCAAAGACCTGAAGAAGCTCCAAGGCTCGGTGCCTTGTGCCTTTGCTGCCCTTGTCGACGCAGCATTTGCACTGGGGCCGCGATGTAGACAGACGTAAAAAAGGAGCGAACAAAAAAAAACATAAAAAAACGTGCCTTGCCATGCTCAGCGTTTCCCGCCCGCGGCTTGAAATCGTTCAAAGACCTGAAGAAGCTCCAAGGCTCGGTGCCTTGTGCCTTTTGCTGCCCTTGTCTATGCGACTCTCACTCCGAAAGCGCGCTCAGTACAGCTCCCACCCCAATGTGAAGGAAATTTTCATGTAAGCATCAGCAAGAGCATGAGGAGGGCTCATGGTGCAAGCAACTGAAATAAGCATCCTGTCTCTTTGAGCTGGTGGGCGAGACATGATTGATCCAAATGACTGTCCTTGCAGCCTCGTTCACGCACACTGCTATGCAGTGCGGTGGCGCAAAGTTCGCAGGCCTGGAATCGGGCCTGCGCCCAAGACATCCCCCCCTTTGGGCGGGCGGGAGGGGAGAGCTTGAAAAAGTCTTCACATGAAAATTTCATGTGTGACTGCATCACATAAACTCATCACATTGCAACAAAAGGCCGTCCTACAAAAGCGAGAGGGTGTTCAAACACGTGTATGTGTAAGGACTTTTTGTCCCACCCTAGACTCGCGCAAGAAACTCCGAAGCAACATAAACCATCGTGCCAGCACTTAATCATTATGCGACTCTCACTCCGAAAGCGCGCTCAGTACAGCTCCCACCCCAATGTGAAGGAAATTTTCATGTAAGCATCAGCAAGAGCATGAGGAGGGCTCATGGTGCAAGCAACTGAAATAAGCATCCTGTCTCTTTGAGCTGGTGGGCGAGACATGATTGATCCAAATGACTGTCCTTGCAGCCTCGTTCACGCACACTGCTATGCAGTGCGGTGGCGCAAAGTTCGCAGGCCTGGAATCGGGCCTGCGCCCAAGACATCCCGCATCCTTCATCCAACATGTTCCCGCACATTGGTGAATTGCAACTGCCTGAGCAAAGCTCCGGCCCATCTTCTTGTAACCGTAACAAAGACAGTCCTTTCGCGCCATACCGCCTGCATTCTGCCATTGAAAATTCGGAAAGGGTTGAAGGTGTTGCTCCGCAGCAAAATCATCAACGATACAAACACCATGAGCCCCCCTCCCCGCAAGGTGGCCCAACCAGGACACCAAGCCCGTAAGTGCATAACCACAGCGCGGAAAGCCACCTGAACAGATAACCAGCAGCGCCTGGAAGGCGGCATCCACGAAACATCCACCATGGCCGCTTGCTCATGTAAATTGGAAGAGGCCGGCAGGGAAGCGGTGATGTTCCCAATCAGGCGCTGAATCTGGTCATGCTGAGTGGTGATGCTGACGTTCAGGGCTTGCCATAGCGGATTGGCCCACTGAGCCACAAACCGCACCTCAACGTAGCGAAATGCAAACATGAGATACCCGCTGGGCAGCACATAAGCCGAACCTGTCGCCGACCAATACAACCCGTGTACCTCCAAATCCGCAGCAGTGGAGGCGACGTACGGCAATGAGATGCCCACGGAAGACACCAAAGATGCCCAAAGAGCGAGAGCTTCTGAGCGATTGGTTCGAATAGCGGACTGGCCGTGTAGCGAATGAAGCCACTCCACCAGAACGGCGCCGTGAGCGCCCATGACCGACCCCTCAGTGGAGGTGCAGTGGAGATCGAGCAGGTCCACGCCCAACCACGCTGTGCGGATGAGATCCAAGGAGCCGGAGGTGAAGGCTAACACGGCCGAAGATGTAGTCGAGGCAAACTCCGTACCGTGATCCAACACCACGGCCGCCGCCACCGAGGCACGCTCCGACACCAAGGCGACGGAGGAGACTAGGCGCGTCACTTGCTCAACAAAGCCCCACTGGGAACATTGCGTGATGAGCAACAGCATGCACAACCAAAAAGCTCCGTTCCTGCCAAAAGCTGCAAACCGGGCCCACCAGCGCTTCACACGTGAGCGCATCAGGCCGCGCGGAGTGCGACGCACAGCGGTGGAGGGGACCGCAGGAGCCGCCCGCGCTTGAAGACCACCAGAGGTTGGCGGACGCGAGGCGGCTCGGCGGAGTGTGGGCCCTGGCGTGTGCGCCCTGGAAGGTCGTAGCCGGCGCCTAGGAGTGGAGGTTGGAAGAGGAAGGACGGGCGGTACTGGGACTTCGACGCCATCAAAGTCCAGCAGGGCGGGAGCCATGACCTGACCTGAAAATACCAGGCGGGAAATAGTCGCCAAAATGCTCCACACTGTAAGCCTGCGCGGCGCCCACTCCCCGTAAGTGAAAAGCCGCTTGAACCTGCGAGGCGGACACAATGTCGAGGTACGTTTTGAAGGACTGTTCCGACGCCCAACGCCCCCTTTGTCGGATGTCCGCCACGCCGCAGTCCCGTGTAAACTCCTCAGTCGCAAAGCCGGCTCGAGGAGAGTGTGGAGTGAAGAGCTTCTCCAGCCCCAGATACGCCTCCGCTCGGGCCAAAAGTCCACGATATTGAGCGTACGAAACATTGAACAAATAGCTTTCAGGCTCCGCTTCGTACAACAGTTGCTGAAGCACACGAGCCACCACTGGATCACGGCCCCAATGAAGAGATGCAACTTGCTCACGCCGGACTTTTGTACCGCAGCCCACTCCCAAACGAAATACAAACTTTGGACAAGCAGCGGTTGGCCTGAGAACATCCTGCTCGCGCAGTCCGAGCAGCTCACTCGGACGAAGCCCCGTCAAGCACTGGACCACAAGCCCAATTGCCAAACAAGGGAAGCCTGCCGCCACAAAGAGCACTCCAAACAACTTGGCTGGCCCCGAAAGCAAAGGTAAAGTATGCCTGATTGATGTCACCCTGCACAAACCCTTTGCAACACGCTTGGAATAAGGCAGTAGGCCCTTCAGGGGCAAAAGATGAAACTCCAGCGCTGCGATCAATTGTTCAAGCTTGGAGTGTGATAAGTGACAGGAAGCCTTGTATTGCAAAATCAAAAGGTCCAGCTCTGCGGCTGAGCCAGGATTTGCGCCCGACTCTATCAAGAAAATGACAAACAACCGGAGGCACTGCTGATAGCACCTGAATGTGGAGGCTTTGACTGAAGCTATATGATGTGGGTCCAGCACACGCGGTAAACATGCGAAGGCCGATTGCCCTCCACTCATGCTTGAATCCTTGAGGCATGATCCGCGGGCATGCGAGACGTCTCCACCCAAGGTAGAAGCAAACGGATCCTGGCGGCCAAACAGACTGCAGCCTTCTTCCTACAATACACGTTGAGGCCCCAAGATGATGACCTACCGCGAGTAAGCACGGCTTTACACACCATATTGTCCTGCAAGGAATACCAAACCATGCCATGACGAGCGGGATTTGAAGCGACCCAGCGGAGTGCTTTCCACACAGCCCGTGTTTCTCCTATGCTAATATGATCAGCGGCCTTCCACCGACCTTGCAAAACCACTTCCCATCGGGATTCGCAAGACAAAGCAGCTGGAAGCAATGAAAACGGGATTGTTGGTGTCAAAGCTCTCTCTGGAAAAGGCATGCCGTCAACAACATCGTCATGCAAGTTTAGCGCCAAACCCAGCTGCTCTGAATTTGCTCTCAGTGCTTCCAGCTCAGCTTCACTGACCTTAGTCAGGCAAATGCCATAACCACCATGATCAAGTTCGTTTTGCCCCATGGCATCTGTGGCCAGTAAATCCGCCGAAAAGGGCATACCCACATTCAAAAACATGAAATCAACAGCAGTCGCCATGTGAATGAGTTCTTGGCGCACCGATGGCCACAGCCTGACCGTTGATCCATCGAACTTATCGATGAAGTTGTACACTACAAAAGGTACTGAATATAGTTCTCGCCTCAGCTGCGCTCCGAAAGACCAGAGGCCCACTACAGCTCGAAGAACTTTGACCTCCACCATGCGCTGGGCAGCCAATGCTCGTAAGGCAAGCGGCAACAAAACCCGCTTCTTAGGAGGCAAACTGAAGGTCGCCGTGCCAGGCTCCCAAGCATATCCAATCACCTTTTCAACTTCATTAGGCGACACTCTTTCCGGTACCGAGAACCCAATACTTTCCATACCATCCGCAATGCAATGCATCATGCTGTTTGCAGAAGCTGTGCAGGATTTAGTGCTGAACGTCAATGTGTCATCCACGTGCAAATAAACGCCCGCCTGCGTTGAAGAGACGAGGGTGCGGCGACCATGCACAACCTGTTCATTCAAGATGTCCACTCCAGGCAAAAGCAATGGCGAATGCGAAAAAGACCACGCTGTAGGGACTGCTTGGACGCCCTGCGGTAGCAAGAAGCCAGTAGGGCCCGAGCCTTCCCCTACCATACGTTCAGCACAAGCTACGATGCACCTGGCCAGCAACTCGCACATGGCGGGCGGATATGTTTGCAATCGTCTCGTACGGAAACAGCCTCGCTCATCAAGCCCTGTAGCATGCTCAGCATGATTGTGCCCCGAGCTAACCCCCGGACACCGGCATCGGCCAAAAACCTCGATGCCATCCAAAGTTCCTGAAAAAGTAGTACCTTTCCTTATTGGCGCGCCAAAGACACACTGATCAAATGAAACTCGCTTGGCCTTCGTACGGGACTCCAACTGGATCATCTCTGGCGTGATCCATATCGAAGGGTATGGCTCCACCCCCGGATCCTCGGGATGCTCCCACAAGTGACAACCACCTCGCGCAGAAACTTTCTCGCACGCCATCATGAAGTGAAGCCATAAGCGGTTAGCTTCTCGCAACCTCCCTTCTTCAGCGATGGTGAGGCCAGAACGACCCCAAGGGCAGCACCGAAGGCGCAGCGGCCTCGGGTAGCACAAAGAGTCACTTCTCCGTTCACGCTTGTGTCTGGCCCGGGAAACAGTAGAACATGGGGGACCTCCGATTATGATGTCAACGAAGCCTTCCAACATCCGCATGATCTCATGGAAAGTGTCCGGCTGCGCAACATCCCAACGAGCATCACAACCCAAGTCAATCGTGATCATCATCACCTGGAGTCCCTTTTCGGCGGCGAGTCGTTCAACATGATCCTGCACATCACCCTCTCTGCGCTCCCCTCCGAAGAAATTCATGACCACAACCGTGCGATGGTTCGCCGACCGTGCGGCACGGATAGCATCCCACCACTCCTGAACTGAGTAGCCGGACTCGAAGCGTTGTCCCGCCCCGACCTGGAAACGTGACCACCACTCATCATCCGTGCAACCAAATAGAATGCGCTCTTCATTTGGGGTTTCAAGGGGATCAATGGCCTCTGGATCCAACTTGGTGTCGCTTTGGCCTGTGCTGATCAAGGAATTTGCTCGCATTGCTCGCCCTATGGCCTGCAAATTGATCATCATCAAAATATGGACAGAATGGCTACATCCCATGGGCAGGCGCCTGTAACAGGGCGAAACCAAATCCGTCGCGCAAATGGTCTCCTGCAAGCCTTTGGGCAACACATCCCACACGAGCGCAGCAACAATCGGAGGCGTAGCTAAGTACGGACTCATCCATGCCGGTACTGCGACTTGCGTGAACGCATTGGACTGGTCACACGTTGCAAGCTCCAGCGTCTCTCCCGTTGCTACATGGACACGATTAAGCGCCCCCGCCCCTTGCATCCCTAGGGCGGAACGATGCCGCGGATCAGTGAGAAGGTAATTGAAAGAGCAACACATCAAAAGCTTGCGTTGAGAGATACCATCTTTTTTTGGAACCACCGAAAAACCAGCGACTGCCTTGACATCACGGAAGAGCCTCCACTCCCACATGCTGGCAGGAACATCCTGGCGGTGAAAGTAACTCACATATTCGTCCAAGCAACCGCCTACAAACGCATATTGCTGTTCCAGCTCGTGTTGGATAACTATGCTCTTTCCGATATGATCAATGACATTCTCTTCGTGGGAATAAAACTGGCTTTCATCACATGGCAATGCTTGTAACATGTCGACCACGTGTTCATCCGAAGGCTCCACGATACGTGCTGCTTCCATGGGCACTTGGGCATGCGTCTTGGAAACTGATGCATAACCCATCACGTCCACCTTGGCGGACTTGACGAGCGCCGCAACAGCTGATTGGCCGCCTGTCGGAGTGACCTCCCGGCGGACCCGAAGACCAGCTCTGCTCAACTCGAACAGGTGTCTCCACACAGCTCTCTGCGCCTGATTTGGTTCAGCCCGCGCCGCTGACCCAGAGAGCTTCTGCTTGTGTCTGTTCGTGCCCACATGCATGAAATTGAGAAAATGAATCAAACCGACTGTGTACTTCCAAAGCCGCAACCTCTTGGAAAACCTGTTTCTCAAACGAGCGGAGGATGAATTTGGAAACAACGGCTGCGGCGGCACTGGGAGCGGGAAAAGCTCATCATGCGCTGTGGCTGCTCCTCCGTCTTCTGCTGTTTGACTTGGCGGCGTCGCCCCCAATGAGCCAGCAGCTGCCCATGAGGGGCCGCCAGGGTGTCAGCCTTGAGAGGCTGCTGCGGCCGGTCTGCCGCCACCTCCTTGTTTCTTAGCTCCTCGTCCTCGCCCAGCTCCCTTGGGTGCGCCTTTGGGTGCCCCCTTGGAGGTAGACGACTCTCCGCGCTGCGCCTTGGCCCTTTCACGGCGTTTGTGCTCGCCTTGGGCAAACAACGATGCTTCCGATACCAACCAGGCCGGCGCAATGTCATGGGAAAGATTCGTAGGCTTAATGGCCAGCATAGACGTTGCTGCATCCCGATCGCCTGTTCGCTTCTCGTGCACATAGGAGGCGAGCCTCCTCAAGGCAACCTCTGCTGTGTCGCTGCGGGCAATCAGGGAGAGAGCCTGAGCCTGCGAACCCTTGGCGTCCTTCACGGCAAAGTCGACCAATGATGCTTGATTGAACAAGTCCAAATACAACGCGTCGCCTCGACGATCTAATGGGATCATTTGGTTCAACCATTCGCGCGCGCTTCTTGCACCCGACGCTCGGAACGAAGCATAGATTTCTGGTCCAGCCCGTTTCAAGTCTGGTGGGAGGCATGCTTCCCAACCACCAAGGTCGTCATCCTCGGCAGCATTCTCCGCATCCAAAAGCCCATTGTCAAAAAGAGGCGTGGAATGGGCTAACGCCCCACTGTTTTCCAATTCTGACAGCTTTTCTTTGAGCTCCGAGGTGCGCGGGGGTGTTCCACTGCCTGCACCGAGGTAGCCGAAAGTCCGCAGCAGTGCTTCCACGCGAGACTCCAGCTTCCCGATGTCGCCCACTTCCTTCCAGAAATTGCGAGACCAGCTGGGTATGAGCGCAGAACGCGCCGCCCATTTGACAAGCAAACCTTTGACCAGCTTCGCCTGTGACTGGGTGGCTTCGATCGTGGCCATAGACAAGGGAGCATAAAGGTTGTCCTTGGCATCACTTCTGGGCAATGGTCCTCTCACTTCGGAATCCGGCAGAAGGGCCTTCGAACACATACTGGCCAGCTGATCACATTCAGGCTCGTCACCTGTGAGTTGCGCTACCTTCAATGACTCGCCACTAACCTGATACAGCAGGGCGCCGCTGCACAATGAGATGTCCACCAAGCCCGACTCGTGAGCGTTTGTCACCACACCATATTCATTTCTGAAATCCTGGTATGGAGGCTTGTCCATCACCATCACGGCTTGCCCAACCGCCGGGCGCCAGCGAAGCGCAGGGGCAGGTGGCGGCGGGGCTCCGCGCAACGGTACACTAGCCAAGGAAGTGAGTGACTGCATCAATTCGGTCGAAGCTCCGCGAACGTGAACATTCTCGCTCGGCACTGCTGGGGGTGAAATCACAGTGTCATTCATCTGCTCTCCTGAATCTGCTCCTCGTCTGAGTGGCGTGTCTGACCAATCATTAGATTGAGGCCAGTGTCTGCGCAACCCCTCACTGACGAGGGGCAAGATAATGCTTGCACATACCAGCATGAGGCGTGTGCGGCCCGTCCATGTCCCCCACTGCACTGCGAGTAGGCATGCCAAAGCCGCAAACCACAGAGCTCCGATAGCTCTCAAACGCCATTTGGCCCGGAGCCAAATCCTGCTAGCCCTGACAACCTCGAGAAGCTCTTCGCATGCGCCTTGCCAGGCATCGTCATCTTCGGCAAGGCAAGGAAGACGCGTGGCTGACTGAGTGCCTTGCGTTGCACCAGTCCACAACTCCCACATGAGCGTGCTGAAATCCTCCACTTCCCAGTCCATGTCGGGCTGCGTGAGGCTGGCTAAGCCCATCAACGCGACTGGAAAAACTGCACGTTCCTCATCGAGATTGCTTGGTCGCCTTCTTCCGAGCTCCTGCCTGGCCAGGCGCACTGCTTTGTCAAGTACAGCATCGGTTTGGTCCGACAAGTCCCGACTTAACAGGACCTGCCGTATGGCAGCCCTAGTGCTGCCCGCAACTCTCATGGCGATGAGCTGTCTAACGACGTACCCCACCCGTTTGAGAGCTTGAAAAAGTCTTCACATGAAAATTTCATGTGTGACTGCATCACATAAACTCATCACATTGCAACAAAAGGCCGTCCTACAAAAGCGAGAGGGTGTTCAAACACGTGTATGTGTAAGGACTTTTTGTCCCACCCTAGACTCGCGCAAGAAACTCCGAAGCAACATAAACCATCGTGCCAGCACTTAATCAGCATCACCTCCCCCCCAGCCAGGCGCCGTGTAGCCTTGGGCGCCAAGGTACACAGCTGCGTGGTGGGCAGCCGCGGTTGACGGCAGGCTGTCAGCCATCGGCCCCTGCAGCGCCTGCAGCATGCGTGCAGCATGCGTGCAGCAGCCCCTGGCGCCCTGTCTCGCAGGACAGGTAGCGCGTCGCACCTAGGTAGCGCGTCGCACCTGTGCAGCGTGGCGGTCAGTACGTGCACAAGTTTGCAGAGTCGGCACGCGGCGTCGGAACTCGGCCAACAGATCGAAGTCAATGCCGGTCCCTGCGAACGAATGTCGGGGATGAGACGGCGCCGACGGGACACAATCACTCACCGAAGCCGTGCCTTCCTCGTCTGGTCCCGAGTCACGGGGCACCCCGTGGGCGCGGCGGCGCCGCATACGACCCTGCGCGCGGGGAGCGCAGGCCGCGGCGGCAGCCTCCGTACCCTCCACCGGGGGCACAATCGGCGGCTCCTGGCGGAAGCGATCGGAGTGGCGATCGAGCGCCGATGCCACCCGGAGGCCACCGTAAAACTCCAGGAGAGCCTCCTGCACAGGGGCAAGCACGTAGCCATCGGGCTCACGCAACTGACGCACTGCCCAGCCCACGTGCACCAATGCAGTGGCAGGTAGCCCCGCCTCCCCCAAGCGCTCTAGAATGTCGGGTATGTGATGGTTGTATGCAGGCGTGGCCTCAGCAGCACGACGGATGGCCGCTGCCAGCAACCGTGGCGAGACAGGATCGGACGCAACCAATAGTCGCCTGGCTTCTTCCCACCAGCCGTGGGTCCGCGGGTCTCGCCAAGCCTCGGCCGCAGGCGATAGCAGGTCCCCCGCTGCAGCGTGCAGCAGCGGCACGTATAGCCAGGAGTTGGTGCTCTCCCAGACCTCGCCTGCGGGATGCCCGCGCGATGTGAGAGTGCAGTCGGGGCAGCGGCTATGGGCACAGTGGACACAAGAGGTCGTCGGCAATCCGCCGGAGCTGCCGACTGCAGGCGCTCCAAACAAACGCAGCAGCATTCATCCTCCAGCATTTGCACTGGGGCCGCGATGTAGACAGACGTAAAAAAGGAGCGAACAAAAAAAAACATAAAAAAACGTGCCTTGCCATGCTCAGCGTTTCCCGCCCGCGGCTTGAAATCGTTCAAAGACCTGAAGAAGCTCCAAGGCTCGGTGCCTTGTGCCTTTGCTGCCCTTGTCGACGCCCTTCGCTGCCCTACCGATGTTTCATGGCACTCTGCAATTGAACGTTTCTGCCGCTGGGGCGAGTTGGGTGACTGGTTTACAATTGCAACAGAAACACGCCAATGGATGACTCGTCTGGGTGCCTTCGTCGAGTTTACTTTGCACTTTTGAGTTCGGCCGCGTAGCTGCTTGTACATAACTGTTACATAACTATGGTAGCTTTTTGTTTTTTTTCTCCACGGCTCTTTTCCCGCAAGCGAACCGCTATGTACAAGGCCAGTCATCGTCGAGACCCCTCGCCGCCGCAGCCTCACGGGCTGGTAGGCGGCTGGCGATCCCCGTAAAAAGTGGCGGGCCTCCGCCAACACTTCCGCCAGCCATCGCACTCGATCGTCCGCCGTCCGCCATATCAAGGGGGAGCTCCAACAACGACCACGCCAGAGCTCGCTGGGCGGCCACAGCCAACATACCCGCCCAGCGGGGTGGCATGACGCGCAGTTTGCGGGAGCTGAGGGTAGGTGGCGCTTGCGTCGTCCCGCATCGGTAGCAGCTGGGGAAGCGATCGGCCCCCGCGCGTCAGACCCGTCCCCCGTCCCGCGGCACGGGTGACGAAGGTCGTGTCGACCGCCGCCTGGGCACCCTGCCACAACGGCAGCCCATTGGTGAGGACCTCAATGCGGCGGGAATCCGCCAGCGGGGCGTCCGCATTAATGAATTCATGTCCCGCAACAAAACATTTGTCGCCACACGGGCCCCGCCTTCCCGACAGATCCGGGCGGCGGCTCGTTCCAGTGGCGCACCCTCCGAGCCAAGGGCGGCAGCAACGCAGGGCAGGAGACAACCTTTTTGTTGTGGGTGGGACCGAGCTTGGGCAAGCAACCCCTCAACGATGTCGGGGTGGCGCTCGCGGAGGGTGGGGAGGGCTTCCGCCAGGAGGCCCAGTGTGCTGCCGGGCGCAGACCGCAAACCGAGCCCACCAAAGTGCAGAGGCGACTGCGCTCGCCGAACGCCGTCCAATTCCGGCGGTGCATCGCTGGCCAACAACGCCCCCAAGCAAGTAAGAACCGCCTCGTCCAAAGGCCGCCGTGGCGGAGCAGGTAGTGGCAACGCGAGGCGGCGCATATGAGTAATAACAGCCACGCCGCCTAGAGGTCCGGGGCGGCGGGGATTTTGGATAACAAGGACTCGTGGGTCGCGGTTTTTTTGTTGCAGGAACGCAGGGAGTGGGCGCCAACCCACACGAGGAATGCCCAGGCAGTGGCGGCAGTTCCGTCGCCAGGCCCTCAGGTTCCTCGCCCGCAGCATTCCAAACTCGTGTCTTGTCGAGGTTCAGGTCTATGTTGGCGTGCTTCGCCAATGCAGTGCGGAGGGTACGGAAGGTGGGGACGGCGCGTTCAACCGGGCACGTATGTATGTGTCATCCAAAATTGCATACAAGTCTTCACCCGGGCGGAAGGTGGACACCCTCCGCCTGGGCTACGTTGCCGGCGCCAGGGGGGCAGCTTCCAACGCAGCGCTGGTCGCCGAAGTGCGCCAACGCCGCTGCCCTCTCGGCCCATCGTTGGAGATCCCCGTCAGTGCCAGTGCCCGGCGGACACCGTCGGCATGCGCTTTGCATGGGTGTTCTGGTCCTGGCCCGCCCGCGCCGCCTCAGCCAGCAACTCGCCCCATCGCTGCTGGGCGAGGAGGTTTACACGGCGGGACACGCACCTGGCCCCGCGATCGGAACAAGAGCATGCGGGGCGCGAGCAAAAACAATTTCGACGTTTTCGGATCTTCCGGTACACTTACCAAGTTGCAACTTTCACGCCATTATAAAATAAAACCTCCTGGTGGCGAATTCATGCATTTCGCAAAGTCCAGTGTTATGTACATCGTGCTTTGCAACCGCAGTGTCGGCGTCGGGAAACCATCGCGCCAGCTAGGTTCACATAGCCGCGTCGGAAGCGACAGCGCCTGGCTCTCGATCTGCCCTCGCTCGAGCCGCGCCGTGCCGCGAGACTGGGCTCACGAGCGTGGTGTCGACCGCGATTTGCGCTCCCTGGTAGAGAGGGAGGCCGTTTGCCAGTACCTCGACGCGGCGTGCGCCAGCGGTGCATCAAGGTTCATGTCGCGGAAGCGGACACTTCAAGGCCTGCCTCGCATCCCAACAGGTAGAAAGCACTGTGCATAGACTCATAGTCTTGCCTTCCGCTCGTACGAACCAAGCACCGAACACCCGACGGCGCGCTCGTCGGAGATGTAGCGAAAATTTTAAGCGTCACGCAACGTTACCGCACGATTCGGCTCAATGTTTCCACAAGTTTGCGCTCACGTTGCCCATCGTTGCCCACTACTTGCACTCCTCATGCCACCGCACAGAAACTGCGTCTCTCTCTCCCTCTCTCCTGGGATCCTGGGGTGACACCCGTTGTATGACGCCGCACGCGCTGCTGCTTCGCCGCACACAGTGGAAGAATTTGTCTCACCCTCAGACTGAAAAGCCTGTTCGAAAGGCCCCCAGCGGCTCAAGCGCTTCTCTCAGACTGCTTCCACTCCCTAAGATCTCGGAGCTTTTTCTCACCGAGCTATCCTTCGGGCTCTTCCAGCTCTCCGGAGGCTGCCTGCAGAGGAACGCGGAGGGCACTCGGCAAGCACTGTCGAGCCCTCTCTTCACTGCTCGTGCATTTTCGGGTAACCTCAGACTCAGTATCTTGCATTTGAACCTGGCGTAAGGAGCCCACTTTTGGAGAAGGAGAGTTTTTCCACTCTATCGGGGGGGGGGGGGACATGGAGGACCCATCGGCTCTAGACCTCCATGCTCGGAGAACAAAGAAAAAACAAACCCAACGTTCATGAAGCGGAGCCTGCAAACCCATCGATATGAACCCTGATAAGAAGTGCTCGCCTGATCCGCATCGCGGGAGCTCGCAAACTTTGGCGGCATGGCGACGCCGTAGACCTCTTTAAGTTCGGAGGCTGCTCAGGATGTTCAGAGGACAGGTAGACCTGTTTGGAGTATGACATCCCAAGCAACAAATCCAGGACCCATTGCCTTCTTCTTCTTCGCGGCAGGCTCTGGCGCCATGAACTGGAGGCCTGCCTCAAAAAGGGGTGGTCTCGGGGGGGGTCTCAAGGGTTCCATTGCTTCGGGCCATGAGTGAAATAGATAGCCTATGCTACCTAAGACTTTTTGGAATGCTGGCTGCAACATCCGAACCTGAGCGAACCCAGAACCCAAAACGGGGTGGCGGCTTCCTATGAAGGCGTTTTGCCAGGTATTTGGGCTGCAAAGCTCTTATTTCCGCATGATGTGACATATTGGGCTAAATGCAGTACAAGCACATATATCACAAACCAAAACAATCCAAAACCCCAAGCTTTTCGGGAGAATCTCTGGTGAAGTTTGGATGTTTCTGTTTTGGGGTTTGCCCTAAGCAAATAGTGCCATGTCCTACACAAAAGTTTGCGCGTGGGAAATGCCTCGAAAGGCGCAAGTTTCTTGGACACGCAGATGATGTTCCTTTTGCGCCAGGCCATATTTATCACAATTGGAAGACCTACGAAATTCCAAACGTCCAGAAGACGCTCCGAAGACAAATTTTGACTTCACGCATGTTGGTAAGACGCAGTGCATGGCAGGGGTAAAACGCCCATTACGTTCTAGGGCTTTGCTTGCGTTTCACAGAAAAGGAGTGAAAAAACAAACATTTTAAACGCACAAAAGCTCTCTGTCTGTCTGTCTGTCTGTCTGTCTCTGTCTGTCTCTGTCTGTCTCTGTCTGTCTCTGTCTGTCTCTGTCTGTCTCTGTCTGTCTCTGTCTGTCTCTGTCTGTCTGTCTGTCTGTCTGTCTGTCTGTCTGTCTGTCTGTCTGTCTGTCTGTCTGTGCGCGTGTGTTCTTTTTCCTGCTGTGTTGGTTTTAGAGTTTTGAGGTTTGTTGTTTTGGCTATTGTTTGCGTGATTGTTCTTGCTTTTCGTTTTTCGGTTTTGACGGTGCACCACGAAAGAAACCGTTGGACCACATATTGCTCACAGCGCGCCTGGGCGACCAAGACAGAGTCAGAAAAGGGTAGGGGGACCACAATTGTTGTTCATGCTGGCTTATCGTACTCTTTTCATTCTGGGGGCTTACGAAAATAGCCCCAGTAAGGTACCCTAACCTTAAGTCTTCTTGCCAAGGACGTATCGTGAGAGAAGTCTCCTCACCTTTCCGGCCTTCTCTGGGTCGATGTGCGCCCGGGATTTGGAAGGCAAGGCACTGGGGGGCGCCATGGCCCCAGCCTGCCGTGAGAGCTGTCTCAGCGACTTTTGACAAGGGCGGGGAGGGGGGGCGGAGTTGGGCTCTCCCAGTTTGCCAGTTTGCATGCTACTCCCTTGTTCTTGATGGATGGTCTTGCTTTGGAAGCACATTTATGGTTTGGGGTTTGGGTTGAAACCAAGCCATGGGCGCAAGAGAGCTTGCTCCCCGCGAAGACCCCCGACCCTTCAACACGTAGAGGGTAGTCTACCCACGCGTCCTTCTTTGCCTTCTCCAAAATACGGTCCTGTTGTGGCGGCCACAGAGTGGAGCCACCTGAAATACACTGTCTGGGGCTTAGGGCATCCCTTTCTTGATGCTACCACAAGATGGAGCCACTTAGGATACCTGAAAAGTGTAAGCCCCCAAACCCCAAACCCAAAAAACTCTCATTACCCTCGAGCTCAGACATGCTCCCCCCCCTCCCTGAGCCAGGACGGAGCCTTCGGCGCAGCTTGAGGCCTCTCTGGGTACTGGTTCTCGAGGGTTTTGGGGGGTTTGGGGGGTTTGGGGTTTGGGGTTCTAGGATGCTTCGGCAAAGGTTTGCGTACCAGACATGAAACCCCCCCCCCCCAAAAAAAAAAAACAAAGACACCTCGCAAAGCAGACTGGAGCTTTGAGGAAGGCATTCCAGACACGGTCCGGAGAACGGCACTTCAACAGACCATCAGCTCGTGAGTCGGGGGGGGGGAGGGGAGTTGCCCACCCCAACATACCGAGCCAAGAAGTCCCCAAGACATATGTGGGGGTTTCCGAAATTCCATGTACCTTTTGGGGGGTCCGTTTTAAAGGAATACTATTTGGGGGGTTCCCTGATTGTCGCAAACCCCCATGTCCGCTGGAATCCGGCCAAAGCCTCGAACCCCGCTTTTCTGGGCTTCGGGCTCCTCTGCAGGCTTGGCCTCGGCTTTCGCCTCGGCTTTCGCCTCGGCTTTCGCCTCGGCTTTCACCTTCAAAGTGCACGACTTGCTCACGTCTCGCGAGGCAAAACCAGAGCTGGTCTGATTCATCCCGCGACACGGTCTACGAAGATAGGGGACCACCAAAATAGACCCCCGCAAATAGTAGGTTCCCTTATCTACCCCTAATATCGAACCCCCCCCCCATATTTCGGAGTCCTTGAAAGAAGCACTGGGGGAAAACATGCGCCGTGGGAGACAGACGAGAAGCAGACCCCGGCCCCCCAAGAAGAAAAGAGCATGGGTATCAGAAGTATACTACGACTATGCCATATTTAGATTGTGACAATCTCTGTAGTTGTTGACTCCGTAGGACCGTGGCCTCCGCTTCTTTCACCGCGGCCTCAGCCGTCTGTCTTGGAGAGCTCTGCAATGACTCTACAAGGCTCAGCTACGGGGCTTTTTCATCGCAGAGCACCAAATGGTGGCGAAAAGGTTGCCGGCAAAGGCGCGTCAAAAAGGAAGAAGCTTCTAATCATTAGAATTCTTCCTGGACCGCCCTTCTTGGAAGGCGTAGCGCGGGAAGTCGAACCCTCAATTTAATTGAATGCCCCTTCCTCTGAGCTTCCAGCGGCCTTGGCTTTGGGCTCCCCCTTCGCTGTGGCCTTCTCCGCCTTCGAAGGCAGTGGGAGGGGTCTTCAGTTGGAGTAGGTGAAGAGTTTCTTGCGGTTTGGGTCGGTTAAGGTTAACACGGATTCTGCTCTAAGTCCCGAAACCCTAAACCCCAACTCTGACTCCCTCCGATCGGCCTTCTCTGTGAGCCTGGCCAAAACCTCTGCGGTGGAGGCGGGGCCAGCACCGCTCCTCCCAAAGGGAACTGAGCAGGTTTCTCAACAGTGCAGGGTTGTGGGATCTTCCCCCTTATCCTGACAGTCCTTAAGAAGGATTATCGTACCCCCCCAATTATAATCCCTATCACAGGGACTCTTAGTATAAGGGGAAACATCCCAAGTCTAGGGTTTTAGATGGCTTTAGATGGTGCAGGTTTGACGAAGAGCGTGGCCAATGGGGACCCAGTGAGGGATTCATTCATCCAACACACAGATGATTCTCGTCTTGCACCCTAAACCCTACACCCTAAACCGTTTGGGGTGACCCCTAAACCGTTTGGGGTGACCCAGGTGCTCTACACCAAGAAGCCCTTGAAGTCTAAACCCTCAACCACCAAACCCATGAACCCTAAGCCGCCTCTAAGCCGCCTCTAGGTTCTTCAAGCCGCACGTCCCATCAGAGCACCACAACCCGTCGTGCCTGGCTTTGGCCGGCGTGGAGGAAGCGGCTGCCTGCAGTTGGGCACTTGGGGCCTTTGCCAGAGATGCCCTTCAGGTGCTTTCGCCAACGAGGGACAAGTCGACAACGCGCATGGAAACCCTTTGGGGGCACCTCAATACGCAACAATTTGGCAACGCACGGAAGGCTCATGTCCTCGGTCTTCTGCCGCTTCACTGGCGCCGAAAGGACCTGCAAACTGGAGAGAAAGAGTGTGGGGGGGGCTGGGCGGGGTATAGGCGGTTAGGCTCTACACAGGGGGGGGGGGTTCAGGGAGCCCATAGGCCACAAAATATCTCCGGGCTTTCTGTCAGGCTTCCGGCACCGCTGGGAACATCTGGGAACACATTGTGCACGATCGTAGCATAGCAGAAAGCGCCATAAAGCGCCCAATGCGATGAAAGGGCCTCTCTGTGCTCGGAATGTTGCTTCATGAGGCGTTTTGGTGAGACGTTTCAAGATGGTGCAAGATGCAAATTTGGAAAAAAAATAGGTTGGACTTGCTTGGTATTGGGGCTTCCTCTGGGAGCCTGAGGCCCACTCAGGAGCCACAGAACTAAAGAACAGAAGCACACCACGAGTTCGACAAGCAGCACCGGACACAAAAAATTAGCTCAAAAGAGAGTGGTCTCCCGGTTTTGTGGGGCGCCTCTTCAGTGTTCGTCTTGGCTTCCCGAAGCATGGCCTGTGAAGTTCAGCATCGCGGCTTCGGGAGGGTTTTCAGGGCTTACGAGTCATGAATCGGATGGTTTAGAGTTCAGGGTTTTTTGGACCCCTGATGCTCATTTCATTGCTTCGTGAGCGCAGCTGTTCCTTAGAAGGGCCTCGAACTTCACCAGCCGCTCGTTGACCGCCTGCGCAGCAAGCAGCTGCTCTTTGGCACGATACAGCCCTTCGCCGTCCTTCAACGGAATAAATACAAGCACAAGAAATGGAATCACCCGAGCACCCCAGGTAGCAAAGCCCGAAACTTTCACTGCCCAAGCCGGGCCTAACCTCTCTTGGCCTGCCAACCGTAAGTTTAAAACTCCTGGGACAAACATCTTAAGCTTCACGATGAAACTCTCCCCCTGTCGATGGCCCTGAGCCGAGCTCCTATGTGGCCCGGCTCTAGTGCTCAAGATGCCCGCAGATTCCCGTGATGGGCTCTTCCCGTCGATTGACACGAAACACGGGGGCATGATGCCCGCCGATTCCTGTGATTGGCCTCAGGCAGCTCCCGGCTGATGCTCATGATGCGCGCGCTCTTCGTGGAAGGATGCCCGGCTGATGCTCATGATGCCCGGCTCTTCCCGTCGATTGACGCGAAACACGGGGGCATGATGCCCGCCGATTCCTGTGATTGGCCTCAGGCAGCTCCCGGCTGATGCTCATGATGCGCGCGCTCTTCGTGGAAGGATGCCCGGCTGATGCTCATGATGCCCGGCTCTTCCCGTCGATTGACGCGAAACACGGGGGCATGGTGCCCGCCGATTCCTGTGATTGGCCTCAGGCAGCTCCCGGCTGATGCTCATGATGCGCGCGCTCGTGGAAGGATGCCCGGCTGATGCTCATGATGCCCGGCTCTTCCCGTCGATTGACGCGAAACACGGGGGCATGATGCCCGCCGATTCCTGTGATTGGCCTCAGGCAGCTCCCGGCTGATGCTCATGATGCGCGCGCTCTTCGTGGAAGGATGCCCGGCTGATGCTCATGATGCCCGGCTCTTCCCGTCGATTGACGCGAAACACGGGGGCATGATGCCCGCCGATTCCTGTGATTGGCCTCAGGCAGCTCCCGGCTGATGCTCATGATGCGCGCGCTCTTCGTGGAAGGATGCCCGGCTGATGCTCATGATGCCCGGCTCTTCCCGTCGATTGACGCGAAACACGGGGCATGATGCCCGCCGATTCCTGTGATTGGCCTCAGGCAGCTCCCGGCTGATGCTCATGATGCGCGCGCTCTTCGTGGAAGGATGCCCGGCTGATGCTCATGATGCCCGGCTCTTCCCGTCGATTGACGCGAAACACGGGGGCATGATGCCCGCCGATTCCTGTGATTGGCCTCAGGCAGCTCCCGGCTGATGCTCATGATGCGCGCGCTCTTCGTGGAAGGATGCCCGGCTGATGCTCATGATGCCCGGCTCTTCCCGTCGATTGACGCGAAACACGGGGGCATGATGCCCGCCGATTCCTGTGATTGGCCTCAGGCAGCTCCCGGCTGATGCTCATGATGCGCGCGCTCTTCGTGGAAGGATGCCCGGCTGATGCTCATGATGCCCG
Organism: Symbiodinium natans; assembly: GCA_905221605.1. Lineage (NCBI taxonomy): Eukaryota > Dinophyceae > Suessiales > Symbiodiniaceae > Symbiodinium > Symbiodinium natans. The sequence goes on from CAJNDS010000059.1 coordinate 26,381, forward strand.
GCTCTTCCCGTCGATTGACGCGAAACACGGGGGCATGATGCCCGCCGATTCCTGTGATTGGCCTCAGGCAGCTCCCGGCTGATGCTCATGATGCGCGCGCTCTTCGTGGAAGGATGCCCGGCTGATGCTCATGATGCCCGGCTCTTCCCGTCGATTGACGCGAAACACGGGGGCATGGTGCCCGCCGATTCCTGTGATTGGCCTCAGGCAGCTCCCGGCTGATGCTCATGATGCGCGCGCTCGTGGAAGGATGCCCGGCTGATGCTCATGATGCCCGGCTCTTCCCGTCGATTGACGCGAAACACGGGGGCATGATGCCCGCCGATTCCTGTGATTGGCCTCAGGCATCTCCCGGCAGATGCTCATGATGCGCGCGCTCTTCGTGGAAGGATGCCCAGCTGATGCTCATGATGCCCGGCTCTTCCCGTCGATTGACGCGAAACACGGGGGCATGATGCCCGCCGATTCCTGTGATTGGCCTCAGGCAGCTCCCGGCTGATGCTCATGATGCGCGCGCTCTTCGTGGAAGGATGCCCGGCTGATGCTCATGATGCCCGGCTCTTCCCGTCGATTGACGCGAAACACGGAGGCATGATGCCCGCCGATTCCTGTGATTGGCCTCAGGCAGCTCCCGGCTGATGCTCATGATGCGCGCGCTCTTCGTGGAAGGATGCCCGGCTGATGCTCATGATGCCCGGCTCTTCCCGTCGATTGACGCGAAACACGGGGGCATGATGCCCGTCGATTCCTGTGATTGGCCTCAGGCAGCTCCCGGCTGATGCTCATGATGCGCGCGCTCTTCGTGGAAGGATGCCCGGCTGATGCTCATGATGCGCGCGCTCTTCCCGTCGATTGACGCGAAACACGGGGGCATGATGCCCGCCGATTCCTGTGATTGGCCTCAGGCAGCTCCCGGCTGATGCTCATGATGCGCGCGCTCTTCGTGGAAGGATGCCCGGCTGTACTCGTGATGCCCGGCTCTTCCCGTCGATTGACGCGAAACACGGGGGCATGATGCCCACCGATTCCTGTGCTTGGCCTCAGGCAGCTCCCGGCTGATGCTCATGATGCGCGCGCTCTTCGTGGAAGGATGCCCGGCTGATGCTCATGATGCGCGCGCTCTTCGTGGAAGGATGCCCTGCTGATGCTCATGATGCCGCTCTTCCCGTCGATTGACGCGAAACACGGGGGCATGATGCCCGTCGATTCCTGTGATTCGCCTCAGGCAGCTCCCGGCTGATGCTCATGATGCGCGCGCTCTTCGTGGAAGGATGCCCGGCCGATGCTCATGATGCCCGGCTCTTCCCGTCGATTGACGCGAAACACGGGGGCATGATGCCCGCCGATTCCTGTGATTGGCCTCAGGCAGCTCCCGGCTGATGCTCATGATGCGCGCGCTCTTCGTGGAAGGATGCCCGGCTGATGCTCATGATGCCCGGCTCTTCCCTTCGATTGACGCGAAACACGGGGGCATGATGCCCGCCGATTCCTGTGATTGGCCTCAGGCAGCTCCCGGCTGATGCTCATGATGCGCGCGCTCTTCGTGGAAGGATGCCCGGCTGATGCTCATGATGCCCGGCTCTTCCCGTCGATTGACGCGAAACACGGGGGCATGATGCCCGCCGATTCCTGTGATTGGCCTCAGGCAGCTCCCGGCTGATGCTCATGATGCGCGCGCTCTTCGTGGAAGGATGCCCGGCTGATGCTCATGATGCCCGGCTCTTCCCGTCGATTGACGCGAAACACGGAGGCATGATGCCCGCCGATTCCTGTGATTGGCCTCAGGCAGCTCCCGGCTGATGCTCATGATGCGCGCGCTCTTCGTGGAAGGATGCCCAGCTGATGCTCATGATGCCCGGCTCTTCCCGTCGATTGACGCGAAACACGGGGGCATGATGCCGCCGATTCCTGTGATTGGCCTCAGGCAGCTCCCGCTGATGCTCATGATGCGCGCGCTCTTCGTGGAAGGATGCCCGGCTGTTGACGCGAAACATGGGGGCATGATGCCTGCCGATTCCTGTGATTGGCCTCAGGCAGCTCCCGGCTGATGCTCATGATGCGTGCGCGCTCTTCGTGGAAGGATGCCCGGCTGATGCTCGTGATGCCCAGCTCTTCGCCCGAAACATGGTGCATGATGCCCGCCGATTCCCGTGATTGGCCGATGCTCATGATGCGTGCCTCATGATGACCGGCTCTTCCCGTCGATTGACGCGAAACAGGGCGCATGATGCCCGCTAATTCCCGTGATTGGCCTCGATTTAGGCTTAGCAGGCTTCAGGCCGGACTCCGTTCCAGTCCTTGCTGTCGCACTTCAAGCAGATGTGTAGGGGTGGTGGATGGAGAGCTGGAGGAGGGGGGGCTGGATGGAGGGGGGTTGGATGGAGGCCGCTTCAACTGCATGGCCGCGTAGACTTCGAAGAGATGAGAAAGCACAAGGGGCCAGAAGAGTGAGCTTCGCAGCATCTCTGGGCATGAGTCTACATCCAAGTTGTGGGTCTTGGGACATCCACAACCCTAAGCCCTAAGCGCTCAACGACCTGAAACCCGGAAACCCGAATGAACCGCTGAAAATTTGGGGCCGAATGTAAAGTCTGGGAGTGCCTCGGCTCGTCGCTGGAGCTTGTCCCCGCGATCCTGTGCCATTCGCTCGCCCGCTGTTTCGGCACTGACAGAAGAAACCTTTAAGGGCTGTTCGGAGCTCCGGCTCTCATTTCTATGTATTGCCAGCGCCTGAACCGAGGAACCGAGTGGGGTCCCAGGCAGCTCGCAAGCAGTCAGCAGCCGCCTGCCGGAGCTCTGCCACGGTGGCGTTCATGAAGGCGTCCAAGGAGTCCTCAACAAAGATCCAGAAGTGGCTGACTGAACACCATCTCTACGACCCTCCGCTGTGCGACTGGTGCCTTTCTCGCGTGTGACAGCAGCAGTCCCCACATTGGGTGCGATCGCAGCGCCCCAAGGTTAACGTGTGAATCCAGGGCCCCAAAGCTTCTTCCTCAGTCCTCCTCTACCTCCCTTTCAAGGTGGCGCAAAAACTTGGCCACAAAGCTCCGAAGAGAATCAAGAAAAATCAAAAAAAGCCAGGCTTTCGGGCCTCTGGCTCCTGGAGGTCCGCCTGCTTCTTCGCCTTCACCTGGTCTCTTAAGTGGCTACTTGAGGGTACCCCGTCTTGGGTTCTTTCTCCCACAACTTTTGGGGGACCCTTTGAAGGGGCTAGAGCCCTTTCAAACCCTTTAAAGCCCTTCAAAAGGCCGGTTCGAACCTGTTCAACGGGCCTTCTTCGCTTGCTGTAATGGCTTGTTTCAGCAACCGCCCCGATTGCGGCAGGCCTAGCTCAGAAAAGAAAACCTTAAACCCCAAACCCCAAACCCTCAACCCTTAACCCTAAACCCTCAACCCTGAAATTCTAAACCCTAAGCCCTTCAAACTCCGGGAGGGGGCCCAAGGCTTCTGCCTTCTCGGCTGCAAGTTGCGCGGCGACTCGCGCCTGCCAGCGCGACCAACAGACATCGGGGCTTAACCACCAGACATCAGGGCTTTGGGGTTTGTAGGGTTTAGGGGTTTTTGGGGTTTCGCGTTTCGGGTGGGGAGGGGCCCTCGGTTAGAGTGGGAGCGAAGCTCACCGAGGCGCTGGAAGCACAGCAGACGGGAGACCCGGGGCGCCCCTCCCCAGCAGACTCAGACCATGAGGGTTGTAGTGAATGGGGGTTCAAGGTTTTCGGGTTTAGGGTGGGTTTAGGGGCTTGGGGGATCAGGGCTTAGGGTTGAAGACTTCGGGGCACTCATTTTTATGAGAAGTCTTTCCTGGCCTCCCAGAGCCTGAACTCCAAAAACCCCCAAAGCAGCCCAACAACACCCAACCCACCCTAACACTCCCAAAGCCCCTAAGGAAACCCTTAGAGAAAAAAAAAACGAACTCAAACCTCTCAGAAGCCCAACTACCCCCCCCCCCCCCCCCCAAGACCCAAATCCGAGTGCACCGGATCAGCCCCCTGGATAGGCCCTCGGCCTGCTCTGCCTTGAGTTGGCTCACCTTCACCTGCACCGGGTTCTCAGGGGGTCTTTCTTTGCGTTTTTGGGTTTGGGGCTTGGAGTTGTGGAGCTTTGGGGGTTTGGGCTTTTCGTGGGTGTGCTTGGGGCTTGTTTGGGTTGTTGAAGCCACTTAGGGCTTCGGGTGTGGGATGTGGTCAGTGTAGGACCTAGGCATATCCCTGTGGTTTTGTGGGCACGTGCTAAGCTCAACGCCTTGACTCCCTATCCTTCCAAGCCTCCAGGTTCGTGCCTCATTTACCCCAATGTTCTCAATTTAGGATTTAGGATTTAGGGTTTAGGGCTTAGGGCTTGGGGTTTAGGGTTTAGCCTTGTTGAGAGCGCACATCCCAAAGAAAGAACAGTGGTGCAGAGGGAGCTTCTGGGGGCTTATCGGGGCCTCCAAGGACTTCTGGTTCTCCACATCGTCGAGCCTTCGCGCTTCTTGCTACGGAGGAGAGGTGCCGTGGGCTTTTGGAAGGTTTCTCGGGCTTTGAGGGTCTAGGGCATAGGGAAATCCGAGTCCCCATTTTGTAGGGGGCTCGTCCCGTCTGCGATGAGTCGCAGGCGTGGGAAGGCCCATCAGCTCTGAGGGGATGTCGGCGGCCTGGACCAGCGCGTCCCTAAGACACAACCCAAAGTCGCAGGGACAAGCAAAGAAAGATCACAAATCCGATGCTCAGAACAACTGCATTAGTCTGAGTGCAAAAGTGCAAAAGACGAGGCTTTTCATGTGAATCAGAAGGCACTAGAATTAAGAAGGTTCACCTTGAACTTCCTTGAACACCCCCCACTCAAAACCCCAAAGGCGTTCGCTCTCTCTCTCTCTGCGTTGTGTCTGCCCTCCCCCCCGCTCGCCTCTGCCTCCTTGGGTGCCGAGGTCTTCGCGGCCTGCTTTTTGGGGCTCACTGTGTGCGTTGGGGCCGCTGTAAGGGTGTTAAGGGCTTTTGGGGGGGTTTTGGGAGTTTAGGGTCGGGGGCGAAGGGTTGAGGGTTTAGGGGCCTTCTGAAATTTGGTGATCAGACCTCGCCACAACTGGGGATCGTCTCAGCTGCACACCGTACGGTCGAAGAACTCGTCGTCACTCGCGTCGTCCCTCGTGTCGTAGAGGGCCTAGGCGTCTTTACACCTCCCCTCCCCCCTCTCCTCACCTAGAGACCCCAGAAGTCTGAGAGCTTCAGAAGAAAAAGGTGGCTTCGGGCTCACAAGGCTCCATCGGGCTTATTTAGGGCTTTTGTTGAGCTTAGGAACATTCGAGAGAGCCCCAAGAAGAACCCCCAACAGAGGGGGGCTCAGAGGCTTCGGGGCCCGTGCCGCGGTCCGCTTGCTGACGCGCTCGCTGAAGCCGGCCTGACTCTCTCTCGGAGATTCCTTTTCGCTCTCGCTGTCGCTCGTTGTTTCTTCTCTCTTCTTTGTGAGGGAAGATGATATAGGGAAACTAGTGGAACTGAGGCGCACCTTTCTTCTTGTGGGATTTATGAGAGGACTCATAAGTCAGGGGTCTCTTCTCACTCGAGCGGGATTGGGCGATTCTTCGGCTTCTGCTTCGCGGTCGTGCAGCAACTGAGCCAACAAACCCAATAAAGGTATGAAGTCATGAGGACATTCCTGCACATGCAATCTGCCCTAAACCCCATACCTGTAAACAATCTGGGCGCCAAGCACGCTTCATGCCCAGTGACACAAAGAGCGTGTCGGCCTCCGAGAACATTTGGAATGCCGCTGTTGTGGGGCTGTCTTCTTTAGTGAACATTCGAAGTACATTGTGTAAGCAATGAGAAGTATCGAACATATATACATACGTGCATACGCACATGCATGTATACATGTGCATTTGCATGTGTTCATATGCAATGTAGCTACCTGCTCTCATGCGTAGAGCATGGATATGCGCAAGAAACAAGATCCAGACTACCCAAAAAGCCCCTTACATCAGAATTGTACCTGAAAATTAGGGACCCTTAACATGATTTAAAGCATATCCCTTATTTAAGGGGTATTGGGCTCTCTGGGCAGACCCTCTGCTCGACCGGACCTGCGCCGCGAAGTCCTCCTCGCTCTTCTGGATCCTCAAGACTCGGAATCTTGGGTTGTTTTTGTTTGGGGGTAACCCACAGCACCCTCAAACCCCCAAAGCCCCCCAAAAAGCCCCCAAAAAGACCCCAAAAAGACCCCAAAGCCCAAAAGCCCCCCAAAACCCACGAAACCCCTAAACTGCTCTCTGCGGCTCCCGCCAGAGAAGGGCAGGCGCGAGATGTTCTCACCTGGCGGCTCCGGGGCCCTGACTTCTCCTCGAGCTTCTGAAGGCGCTCCATGTTCTGGGTGCCCATGCCGCTGTCCGGCAACTCCTGGGCTTGAGCCCTTGAAGGCTTTCAGGGTTTAGGGTTTAGGGTTTAGGCTTTAGGGTTTAGGGTTAGGAGGTTCAGGGTGAGGGAGTTTGGGAAGTTCCGGGTTTAGGAAACCCTGCTCGCGCATCATTCCCTAAACCCCCCCTCCCTCTGCAAGAGGGAAATCACCCAGGGCCGCCAGGGGGCGTCGATATCCAGGTTCGCCCGGGCCTTCTTCTGGGCTCTCTGGGCGGCCTGGTCCTCCCCAAAAACCAGTTGGGTTCAGGGTTTGGGTCTGAGGTCTTGGACGCCAACTTGTGTGTCGAAAGCTTGCTGGATGCGGATGGTGCGGGTGGAGTATCTTCCGCACTGTGCCCCCAAATTGAAGGCCAAGCTGTGGGCTCAAGACAAGCTCTGAACCCTGTGCCCTATTGTGCCCTCGTCCTCCTGGCGCTGCTTCTCCCTGCCGGTCATCCACAAGCATTTCTTCCCCATGTCACGCATCCCCGCACCCACACGCCTACACGCCTACACCGGCCTATCAAAACCCGCTTTCAGCGGCAGTCGGATTTGGAGGCTTTGGTATGCCGGGGGGAAGGCTTGGGGCTTGCACCCTTGCACCCCCTCTCGCAGCTCCGCGCCGGAACAAGTTGGCGATCTTGCGCTGCTTCTGCTCCAGCTTCTGCACCATGGCGTCCTCTTCTTGCGCGCCAAAAGGGACATGCGAGTCATTGGCCAAAGGTAGCCGTCTCACTTGTCACGAACCCTCCAGAAAGCGAATCCCCCCCCCAACATTCTCCGCCTGCTTCTGCGTCAGCTGAAGCTCCCGGACTTTCTCCAAGTCGAGCTTGCCGTTCGCCTCGGGAGGCTTTTGGTGGGGCCCACGGGCTCAAAGGTTCTTGGGGCCTTCGGGTGGGCTGCCGGATCAAAATAAAAATGAAAAAGGATCAAAAAAAAAATTACGCAGCCCAGGATCAAAAAATGAATAAAAAAGGATCAAAAAGAAAATAAACTTCGAACGTTCGAGTACTAAAACTCGATTTTTGGTACGTTTTCGGAACCCGATCGAGGACCCTCTCACACGAAACGCGTGTCGAGGCGCTAAACCTCGAGTTTTGGAAAGGTTTTCCGGGCACGATTGACGACCCTCCCTCTCACACGAAACGCATCTCGAGGCGCCAAAACTCGAGTTTTGGGACGTTTTCGGAGCACGATCGACAACCCCCTCACACGAAACGCATCTCGAGGCGCTTAAACTCGAGTTTTGGTATGTTGCTCGCGACGCGATCGACCAATATATTATGCATCTCTATATTTATTTATTTATTTATATTCATGTTAATCTTCATATTCATATTAAGAGTAATATTAATAATAATATTACTATAAATATTCCTATTAATATTAATATTAATATTAATATTCATATTAAAATTCATATGAACATTGTATTCATATTAATATTAACATAACATATCATGTACGATATAATACAATATATGATATTATCAAAGGAATATATAATATCATATTTTAAAAACATATTTAAGCATATGATATAGGATACATTATGAATAATATAATACAATAACATAGAATATAATACACTATAATGTAATATAATTTAATATAATAGTTTATGATATAATATCATATAATATAAACTATTTCTTTTATAATACATAACATATAATATATAATATTTAATATTTAATGTCTAATGTCTATATATTATCTAACATATATATATACTGTATATAATAAGATATATATATATATAGATATAATACATGATATTTAATATCTAAGACCTAATTTTAAAATATATAATACATAATAATGGTAGTATATAATAAATAACATATAAAATATAGTATACAATATATAATATATCAGTAGTAGTAGTAGTAGTAGTAGTAATAATAATAATAATAGTTGTTGCTGTTGTTGTAGTAGTAGTGGTAGTAGTAGTAGTAGTAGTAGTAGTAGTAGTAGTAGTAGTAGTAGTAGTAGTAGTAGTAGTAGTAGTAGTAGTAGTAGGAGCAGCAGCAGCAGTAGTCGTAATCGTAGTCGCAGGAGAAGTAGTAGTAGCAGTAGTAGTAGTAGTAGTTGTAGTAGTAGTAGTAGAAGACCCCCAGTTGCAAACACAATGCTCGCATCATGGGTCTCGAAAAGACGTATGCTTTGAAGCAAGCTTGCGCGATTTGAAAAAGCGGGGTCTGGGGGGGGGGCGCAGCCCCCCCCCGCCCCCCAACACGCAAACACAATGCTCGCGTCATTAGTTTCGAAAAAAGACGCTTATTTTTCGAAGCAAGCTTGCGCGACTTAAAAAGCGGGGGGGTTGGGGGGGGGGCAGCCCCCCCCATTTGCAAACACAATCCTCGCATCATGGCTTTCGACACACGCGTATGCGTCGAAGCAAGCGGTTGCGACTTAAAAAAGAAGCCAAGAAGCCAAGAAGCCAAAAAGCTAAAAGCCGAGGAGAGCCAGGAAGCCAAGAAGCCAAGAAGGCAACAAGCCAAGAAGCCGGGAAGCCAAGAGTTCCACTCGGAAAACGTGCCAAAACTCAGGGTTTTAGCGCCTCGAGATGCGTGTCGTGTGAGGGGGTCGTCCATCGTGCTCTGAGAACGTACCAAAACTCGAGCTTTTGCGCCTCGAGACGCGTTTCGTGTGAGAGGGTCGTCGATCGCGGCCTTATTTTTTTTTGATCCTTTTTTATTTTCTTTTTGATCCTTTTTTATTTTCTTTTTGATCCTTTTTTATTTTTTTTTGGGATTTCGGGGGACTTCGGGGGGGGAGGGGGGTGAGGCGGGGGGACTGAAAGAGCCTTTTCAAAGAGCCTCCGGTACAGGACATTCACGAGACTCAAAATGGACAAAACGTGGGGAGAGCATGCGCACGGCCGAGCCGCGTCGAGCAGCTTCTTTGCGTCATCGTGCAGCTCCTGAAGATCAACTCTCGGCACAAGGGGCTCTAGCCGCGCCTGCGCACGTGCCTCTCAATCAATCGCATTGGTGCCACTAAGGGGTCCATCCCAGCGATACCCTTGGCCCCCCTGCAATTTGAGGGTGGAACAGCAGCATGCAATGTGCGATGAGCAAAGCCTGCGCAAGTGCGATCCGCTGTCCTGGCCTCTGTATTGGTTTCCACTGCATCCTCGCCCATGCCCCAATTCACCTGCAGGGCTAATTGGCGGAAGTGAAGCGTCGCTACCTCTGGTTGCTGGTTTACGCCTGTCTCTGCTACCCTTGCAGGCAGTTTTGAGGTGTGGGGTTTAGGCTTCAGCTTCAGGCTCTTAGGGGCTCAGGGGCTGTAATTCGCTGCAAGATGCTCTCAACCGATACCGATTCCACAGTCGCGGCCTGATGAAGGCGCTCCCTGTCAGCAGCCTCCAACTCCTTCGAGCAAACGCTTGGGCACTTGGGACAACACTGACCTGAGGCCTGGATAGCTGAAGCCTGCCGATTAGGACTAGGTTCACCGATGCATGCCATGTCCATGAATGTCAAGCGCTCAAGACCTCAGGCAGTCACAAGGCGAGAAGTACCCTACGACGCAGGCAGGGGTGTAGGGCATGGTCCTTTTGCTTCTTCATCTTCTCTTCGGCCTCGCCAAGTAGCGGGACCAAGTACAGAAAAGAGGGCCTTTTCGTGCATGGGTCACCTATCCGGTGTCTTTGAGGGGTTTAGGGTTTAGGGTCCCATGTTGCCCGAAATTAGAGAATCATCGGCCTCCTTGTGCTATTTAGGCGCCTAATTCACAAGTAGAAACACTGATACTGACTTATGCGAAAACTCCAAGGTTCTGTAAATTATGGAATGCTTCTGGGATACCCAAACACGGTACGGAGCACTCACACAGCACGCAGCGCGCAGCGACTAGTTGTAGTGGATCCTGAAGACCCCCCAGAGCCCAAAACCATAACCCCAAACCCCTAAACCCTAAGCTCCTAAACCCGACTGAGGCCGACTGCCCCGAAACCCGAAACCCGAAACCCTACGCCATACACCCTAAACCCTAAAACCTACACCCGAGTTGCGCCTTCGAGGCGTAAGCCTTCGCCACGGCCTCGCGTTGCGCCTTCGGCTCTGCTCTTCACGTTTTAGGGTTTAGGGTTTAGAGGGTTTAGGGTTTAGGGTTTCTCCCTGCCGCACTCAAAGTTCAGGTTTTCAGGATCTATAGACACCAAAAGGAGGGATCAACATCTAGAAATGTCTTGGGCGTCTTGCGGATGACCTTCTTTCAAAGACTGCGGTCGTTTAGAAGCGGGATTCTGCGACGTCAGGGCTTTCAGGGCGTGGCACCTCGAGGTGCATCCGCTTCTTCTTCGCGGCTTTTCGCCGCTCCAAATCCTCAAAAAAGCGCCCCGAAACACGTAGTGGGATGGAATCTATAGGGGGCTTTTACTTGGTTGTGAGTGAGTGGGTCAGTGGGCATTGAGTGAATGAGTGCGTGAGTGAGTGAGCGAGCATCGACCGAGGCGTCTCTGGCCGAAGACACCTGCAAGGCATAACAAAATGGCGACACCTGCAGCGCGAAGGCCTAAAGTGTCAGCCACAACAACACAACGCAACGACAAACAACAACGGCGACGCGATGATGTGCTCGGTGAGCCGGCAAAAGGGCAAGACAGCTTGCCATCCTCGCGACAGCTTCGTTCAGTGCGGCTCCTCCCCCCGACGTCACCCTTCACGGTACTAAGCCAAGCAAGCACCGTCACCTCCGCTTAGGGCAGTGCGCCCGTTTAGTGCCTATAACTATAACGGCAAACACGGTTCTCCACAGATCCCTCTGCAGATACCAAGTGCCCACCCCGACCTGTGCGCACCGGGAGCTACTCACATCATCGCCTCATCCGCAGGCAATATTCTGCCACCCCCTTCATCTCAGATGCCTCGATCCAATCCGAGATCCCAAACGCCGTCTAGAGTTTTATCACAGCACATCACAGCTATCTGTGCAAAGCGGTGCAACTCCGTGCAAGTCTCTGGTCCTGGAGCATCGCCTGCTCTCGTGCGGTGCGCTCCTGGTCGGGGGAGACAAACCAAAATGAATGGCGATTCGGGTTTAGGGTTTAGGGTGCAGCTGGGGTGATGTGCTAGGGGCACCCCTCATCTGCCGAAATGCCCGCGATGGCACAATGACTCCACCCTGCACTTCAGCGTTTCTGATCGGGGCCTTGGCCGCTTCTTCCCGGAAGGCGGTCAGGTCGATCTCGCCCTCCTCCTCCATGGCCTGGGAGGAAGAAAGTACCCGAAATGGGGGTTTCCGAAGTTACGGGTACCTTACTGGGGTCCTGATTATAAGGGAATCCTACTATTTGGGGGTCGAATGTAGTCCCCTATTTTCATAAACTCCCAAATTGCACGACATGGGCTTGGAGCCGCAAGAACTCTCAGGCTTTGTAAGAGAGCATTCGAGCCTCCTCCGGCCCACAAAGCACGGCGAGGACATCCCGGGCCGAAGGCCTTCGCAAGGAGCTTTACCCGGCGTGGGTTCACTCGGACTGGACTGGGGATCTTTCTGCACGGGCGAACCTGAAACTTTGATACCCTGAAGACTGGATGAAAGCTCTCCCTCCCGGAAAACACAACCGCGAAACAGGATGCCGGCAAGACGGCGCCTGACCGCGTTGAACTTCAGCCTCGGGCGAAAAACTCGCGGGCGAAGCTCGCGAAACATGTCCCGATGTACGATACGCTTCGGAGGGTGGAAGGATTCAGGACTCAACAACTTGGGAGGCTTCGATGGGCAGCTGGCAGCATGCTCTCAAAGTCCCGGGCTCTCTTGTTTACAACTGAAATTCAAGTTGTCGTAGGAGGTTGTAGGTAAGCTGAAGCAAGCTAGTGGACACCCTTGTGGCGACAAGAGATCAGCTCGAAAGGCTAAGCTGGAGGCTGGCCTCCAACACGCATGGGCTCGAACTGCACAGAGCGGAGACTGATTACTCGTCATGTTTGTCACCTTCTCTTGTTTGGTTTTTTGTTTTGATTCTTGATTTTTTGATTGTTTTGGGGGGGCGGGGGATTGGAGGGCGGGGAGGGGGACTTTTTTCGGTTTCTGAGATTCTGGCAGAAAGCAGCGTTACCCCAATTCTGGTACAAGGTTTCAAGGGTCCTGAATCCTTCGTCCTGCAAAAACCCCGAAATCCAATCGTAGGCCTTGAAAGGATCGAGCTGCTTGCCGTTCCTTGCGGGCTCCAGGTTCCAACAAACTTCAGACTGCTGATCCCGGTGATTATGGCAGAGTCCGGCACAGGTGGGTGTCTGCACTTAAGGTCCCAACTGGCGGCAAAAACCCAGAATATGCTCTTTAACAGGGCTCCTGGATTTTATTGGAGAAGGAGGATCTGTGACATGGCTTACATAAGCAACGTACCTGCCCGAACATCTTCGGGCAGGTCTGCCGTCGGGATGCAGGATGGTTCCATGGGAGCTCTTGAGATCGTAGACGTAGATCTCCGGAGATCCCTCCTTCCATCAGAGAGGTCGTCTGGGAGGCTTCATGTTGATTTCTCAGGAATGACACGAAGAAACAAGTGGGCCTTCTGCCGAAGCACAGGATTTCTACAAAAAGCTTCAGCAACAGTCCCCATTTTTCCCGAGCTCCTGAAGACGACACCCCCTCAAAAACCGGAACCAGTCAGGCGAGCGAGCTCCAGGTAAAGAAAGCTCATGTCGCCCCCCAGGGCCCAAATTTGGAGACACCAACAAAAAGAGGAGACACAAAAAGAAACGAAGCGCGCACTCGGCCGGTCCTTGCACTGCAGCACGCAGTGGTAGCGCGACGCCATCTTCTCCAGCCCCTCGAGGACCACGTCGCAGTTCTTCTCGCGGCCTCGGAAGATGGGCCGAAAGAAGCCCCTTGCTCAGCAAGAGCCCTCTTTTCCTACGTGCAGACTGTCAGTCTGAGCACAGAAACCTAGCCTGGGGACTAAATAAAAGAGAGGATGGTCAAAGATCTGAGGGCGGCGGCGGGGTGAGACAAAATTTGAAGCGGTCTAGTTTTAAACAATTTACTGCCTGTGAAGTGAGGAGGAATAAAGGTGCAAATATGGGGAGGGGAAGAACCAGAATGCGTACAGCAAACAGTGTATCTATGTGTCTGTCTTGCAGACCCAGGAGAACATGTTAGGTGCAGACGGGCATCTTGCCTCGACGTCGCAGCACTGCGCCATACATTCGGTGACGAAACGTTCGGTGATGAAGATTTGATGTCGTACATTTTTGCAACGGTCGCCTGGTAGTGGTGCATCGCATCCACTGTCAGGCACATTCGGTGATGATCATTCGGTGATGAGCTTTCGATGATGTAGCTCGAGCTATATATTCAGCTGTTATGCGTTTTTGTGGCAAATATTCCCTGTCTTGTTTGAGCCTGTTGAATGATAAACTGGTGATGCTCGTTGCTATTGTCATCATAGTTTTCAGTCCTCAAGAAGCACAAAGAGAAGAAGCCCCTACTTGGCCACTACATCCCTGGCAAAAACACAACGCAAGCCCTCCCTCCCCCCGAGCTCCATTTTTTCAGCTCCTCAACACTTTTTGGGCCAGGGGGCCGATGAGGAAGGCGTCGTGCTCGCGCACGTCCAGGTCTACCCGGCGCTTGACCTGCACAGATCTGGAGAGGCCTGAAGAGAAAAGGGGGCTCCCCCTGCCAACCCGACTCAACCGCCTCAGGAATTCGATCTTCGGAAAGGATTCAGGGAAGTCCGAGTCGGCCCCCCCTTTTCGTGAGCACGTGAGCACGCCTCCCCGGCGACAATGAGGTCCAGCGACAGGGAGTCCTTGGCATTCTCCCTCTGAGGCCCACGCGTCTTAGCTTTTTCGAAAGGTGCACCTCTCCGCCTATAACATGGAACCACAAAGCTCCCCCCCCGGCCTTTCCTCTTCATTTCTTGGTAAGATTCTCTGATTCTCTCCTCTCTTTCATTGCTGGGTCGCCTCTCTCCCCGACTCGCAAGGTGCCGCTCTCACCTTCCTGCCGCAGGGCGTCCAAGCACGGCTTGCCGGCCCAGCTGGGCTTGGCATAGTTGAAGCCCGACCTGAAAATAAGAGAAAAGGGGTTATTGAAGGGTTTGGGGCGGGCGAAGGGCATGGGGTGATTGCGGGGGGGGGCTCCCCATGAGCTCCACCTCCAGGGCTGTTCATCTATGCGACTTCACCGCCACTTTCTAGGAGTCTCGAGCCCCCAAGAAGAACGAGGATTCAGAACACCCTCTGAAAATCCGGCGCTCGACACCCAAGAGATGACCCCCTCCCCCATCCGGCCTGGCAGCTTCCATCTCACGAGGGGCAGCACCTTCTCAGACTACGACTGGCAAGTTGTGCGCATGCTGCTGAAGATCTGAACATCAAAGAGCCTCGATGTCTACAGCGGTGCTCTGAAGAGCAACGTCCTACAGGCCCGTTTGTAAAGTAAAACCTGCCCAGACCCCGATGGTAAGCTCTTCTGTGCTCACTTGGTGCCGTCTGCCTCGCGGCCATCGCCAATGCTAGACGCACGCTGTCAGCTATTGAGGGGACTCCAAGAACTGTGTGCCTATTTGAAATTCCAAACATAAAGGATTAGACGACTTTGTGGAGTACATAAGGGGTACGCCTATTTTTTGGGGCGACATGCCCATGAAGCTCCCAGGTTACCAGTAGCTCAGTTGAGGACGTGGGTCCCCAGTGTTCAACTAGGTTCTCTTGGCTGCTTTGCCTGATTTCTTACGGCTGCGGGCATTCCGACACTGGAGCTCATATGGTCGAAACCCTGAGTTCCCAAGCCCCCTCAAATCCCCTAAAAACCTGAGTCAGAGGAGGCGGATCAGGACCGGTGTACTGCTGAACACTGGGGAAGGAGGAAGAACTGGGCTTTGTGCGGAGCCTCTTTGTGTTCCCCGGTTTGCTGTGGCTGCTGTCATGTAGAGGCGCGCACGCAAGAAAGTACACGGAGGGACCCACCTAAACAAGCTGCTGACATAGGACGTACAGTACGAGGCCACCGAAAAAGCTTCCTGACAACTGGGGTCCCTCCTGTCTCCCTTAATTTCTGCACAGAGTGTAAACAAGGGGGGGCAATCTTCGGTGGGGCGTCTTTCTCAGACACCCAGGACGGCCCTCTAAGAGGCTTCCTGAGCCCCGGCGGACCCTAAAACCCCAAACCCTCAAAACCCTTAAATCTTTAAATCCCTGAAAACCTTCAAACCCTAAAAATCCAAAACAAAAAAACCCTAAACACCTAAAACCCTAAACCTTCAAACCCTAAACGCCGGGCTCTGAAATTCTCAGAACTCCTCGTCGCCGTCCTCCTCTTTGGCCTTGGCCGAGGCCGGGGCCGCGGCTGGGGCCGCCGGGGCCGCGGCGGGGGCAGCGGCGGGGGCCTGGCGAAACACACGGAAGAAAAGGCTCCTGTTGGTTGGGCTGTTTGCTGGTTGGGCTGTTTGTTGGGCTTCTGTTTTGGGTGTTTTGGGCTTCTGTTTGGGGTCTTCTGTGCGACCTCGAAGCCTTCACCAGCCCTGTGCAAGGGGCTGTTAAGGATATGCGAGGTCTCAGAAGAAGATCAGCTTGGGTGCGCGTCGACAAGAGCCGTTTGTGCACAGCAGGCTGTGAACTGTCAGACGGTCCACACGACCCTGGGGCACACGAAAGCCCAGCTCTCACGGCAGCTCCGTAAAGCCCTCAAGCCCACCACATCCCACCAGCGCCTCCTTGGCCTCGCCGGAACCTGCGGCCTCAGCCTCCTCAGCGCCAGTGGCTGCTCTGGCTCTTAGGGTTTAGGGTTTGGGGGTTTAGGGGTTTCGGGTTTAGGGTTAAGAGTTTAGGTTTTAGGGGTTTCGGGGTTTGTGGTCTAGGGGTAAGGGTTTAGGGAGGACTTCACGAGGGGGTTCTCACGGTGCGGGCTGTGGGGTTCCGTGGGGGCGAATCCTTGCCGAGCAGACACGGGGGCCTTTTCTTTCAACTGTGAACACCACACGCGTCTCAAAAGCCCACTTCCAAGCCTACTCAAAGCACCTCTCTCCCGGGGTCTCCTCGTCCTTGCGGGCCTGAAGGAAGCGAGGGAGGATGAAGTGGAACCAGGCGGGGCCGGAGATTGCCTCGGAGAAACGAGCGGCGACGCTGCGACCCCCTGCCTCTCTTTGTTCTGCTGGCGTCAAAAAAGGAATTCGTTCGAGAGCTTTGCCCGGTTTCCCCGTTTGTAGCACATTGTAGCACATCGTAGAACACAGGACACATTGCACAGCACAGCATCGAACCGGCTGAGATTTGGGAGCGTGCTAAGACGGCCGAAATCCAGAAGTTGGGGCACCATAAGCCCCGCTTTCTCCCCCCCAAAAAAGGGCAAAAAAAATCAAGGAGGAAAGGGATGCAAAACAACAACGAAGCAAAGCTGGGGCCCACGGCCGCCGTGGCCCACATCCACATGACGTCGATGTAACGCTCGGAGGCAAGATACTGGCGCCCGGAGAACCTCGGCTTTGGGGTTAGGGCTCAGGGTTTAGGGTTTAGGGGTTGAGGGCTTAGGGTTTTAGGGTTCCCAAGGCCCCCATATTCTTGGCCTCCACAAGAAATCTCAAGGGGACTCGCTGGAATGCTGCCCCGAGCCACATGATCGCCAGGAAGAAGACGCGCTGCCAGGTCAATCCGATCCTCAGAGCTTCGGCTCTTCAGGGTTCTTTGGGATTGCAGAGCTCAGGGTTTGGGGGTTTGCAGAGTTGAGCTATACAGTTTATGGGGACTAGAGGGTTCTTCCATTGTTTGCAGGGTTTGTAGGGTTTGGGGTTTAGGTCTTAGGTTCTCCGACTCTTCTTGGGCTCATGGCTTGTCACTTCTTTTGCTCAGCGGGCCTCCCCCCCAACCCTTTGCAAAACCTCGCGAGAACCCAAGCCCCTCGCCCCAATCCGAAAACGTATACTTTCTTACGCCGGAGTGCAGAAGCTCACAGAAGATGGCCGTGGAGCGAATCGCTGCGCTGCCTGGTTCGGGTGCGGCAAAGAGGGCTCGGGTTTTTTAAAGAAATTCGGGCTGGAGTTCTAGCGGCGCATGAGTCCTAAATCTACCTCAAGCTGGCAAGGGACCTGTTGCAAGGCTCGGATCTTTTTCCGGTTCCCCCGCTTAGGCCTCAGGGTTGTATATAGGGTCAACCATGTAGACCCATGAGTAAACCCATGTTAGGGGCCGCAGATTGTTCGTTAAACAGAATTGAACAGAAGCCAGCTCTACATGGTCTCATTGACTGGTCACCTCAATGCGCAAAGCCATGTCTCGCAGTCACCCCAGCGAAACGCCACCGCACGCACTTGTTGGTTCTAGCGCGGCCCACCCGCGCGACCTGCTTTGTCAGCGACGAAATCGATGATGCGCATCACAAAGAACATGAAGACCTCGGGTTCGGTTCTTGGGATCTGGGGGGTGGTCATGTTCACCGGCGTCGACTCGTTTTGCACAAGTTTTGCACAAGCTTGCGCAAGGTTACACATGGACAGGCTGCGCCCAAGAAAGACAAGGCTTTCCAGGGCCGGAGCCCTTCAGACGTCTAGCTTAAATCATCCTCCGAGTTCCCTTGAATCCTAGACCCCCCTAAACCCCCAACCCTAAACCCTAATTACCCGAGACCCCAAACCCTCAATCCTGAACCCAAAACCCTCAAACACCAACACACCCCTTGGGGCCCCTGGCAGAGGCAAAGATGGCGAGGAGGATGCCGGAGTTGATGTCCGCGGACTGAGTCGGTGGTCATATATAAAGGCCCCTCCGCGCTACAAGCTCCTGAGAAGAGCCGTGGCCCCGCATGTCGGCCCCCCCAAAAAAGGTAGGAGTTCCCCTCCGAAACCCCCCCAAAAGGTACTCGCATCATATCGGAACAAAGACAACCCGCATCGCGCCACTCCTCTTGAAGGCTCTGGCCTGCCCGCCAAAGCCGCTCTGCGCGGTGTAGTAGAGGAACCTGAGGCAGGATTCCCCAGCAGCAAAACAAAGCTCTGAAGGATCTCGGAAGCCGAATATCCCTGAATATCCCCTGGCTTCCAGACCGAGGCGCTGCCACTCCAAGCTAAAGAGCGCCATCCAGGCACAGAACATGGCCCTGGCGGAGGCGACGGCTCTTCGGGGTCTTGGGTACCTGTGGAACCCTTTCAGAGGTTTTGGAAGCCTAGCATGAGATGCCTTTGCATGGTTCAGAGGGTTTGGGGTGCTGCCCACCGCTGGAACACGTGGCCATGAAGATGATGCCCATGCATGCAGCCCTTCTGGACAAACCCAGATTCTAGCCGCCCCCCCAACCCTACATATATATATATATATATATTATAGGCATCTATAATGTACATACACATGTACATATGCATCGTTGGGTAGATTTCTTACCTTACCAGATAGACTACCCCCCCCCAAGCAACCCCGCATCATCATTCCTAGGCTCCCGGGCATGATCGACGTGGTCATCTGAGAGAATCTTCGGGCCACCCAGCTCCTACGTGAGGAGCGGGGCTTCCGTGGGGCTTTTCGGGGGGGCTTTTCGGGGGGTTTAGGGGCTACCAAGTTTCGGGCCTTAGGGGCTTTGAGCGTTTCTAGGGCTTTAGGGGCTTTAGGGGGATTTTGGAGGCTTCTGGAAGGGCGAGTTTCCCCCATTCGTCTTTTCTTGGGGTCCTAACAAGAGCAGCTACAGCTCTTGCTATTGGAGTTTCGGGAGGCAAGTTCTTGTAGTTTTGGGCTGGTCATGTGTATTATTCTTGATGTTTTGGGTTCTTAAAGTGTGTTTCGGGATACATGCTGGATTTATGAAGTTTCGGCTTGGGAACATCAACCCTTAGGGGGAGAAGGGGATTCCTACAAAAAGAACGGAGCCCCAGAAAAAAGAACCAAGAAGAAAGCACCCAAAAAAAGTGGCCACAGTTCACAACAACTGTCCCCACCCCCCCCCCTCCCCATCTCCTGAACTGGCTCCCCCTGCAGCTTGCTAAACCCCCCCCCCCTAATATCCTGACAAGGCGCCCCCTCCCCGCCCCTGCCCCACGCCACTCTATAGGCAGTAAACAGGCCTCTCAGGAGCCCCCAGGCGGTAGACCAGGCCGATGACGATCTCAAGTCCAGGAGGCTTGGGCTTGGGGTTTAGGGTTTAGGGTTTCGGGTTGAAGGAGTTTGGGGAGTTTAGGGTTTCGGGTTCAGGGCAGAGGGCGAAGTGTTTAGGGTTGAGGATTTAAGATCTATGGTTTAGGTTTTTAGGTGTAGGGCTCGCGGTGATGTTGTTTTCGGGTAGGGGGCGCTGGCAGGCCTAGATCTCAAGCCCTAACACCTAACACAGCCTAACACCCCTCAAGGAGAAAGGACGCAACAAGGAGACGTAGGGGCTCTTGTTGAGGAACTTCTTCCCATGCTATATGTTGGTATGGCTACCATGAACCATATACACACCTCACGTGGGTGCCTGTCGAGGGGGGTTGGGTTCTAGCACTGCTAAGGGCACCGCGAAGCCGAAGAAGATGGACCTGGGGCTCGGCTCATGGGTGTAGTAAGGGCTGAACTCTTGAGATCTCTTTCTGGGTGTCAGCTGTATCTATCATCCAACTCCTTCAGCTTCTGTTGCGTGGCCTTTGGGAGGCTGCGAAAGCAGGCCCGTCGGTGAACTTGGACTTATTTTCAGCTATAGACTCAAGTCCGGAAAACGAGCCTGCCCTGAGACACATTCCAAGCACAACTCAGTCGAGGTGCAGTGTCGTCCAAAGAAACAGCCAACCGGCTTCTGAGCCGGATGGGCCTGTCTCAGTTGAGGGTTTACGATCTTCGGGGTACCTTATGTACCGTTTTGGGGGTCCCGATGATAAGGGGATCCTACCATCTGGGGGTCTAGGTTAAGGTCCCCCTATCTTCGTAAACCCCCAGTTCGGTCCGTGGGCTTCCGTGGGCTTCCGTGGGCAGCAATAGCATCAATACTACTTAGACGACGTCCGCACGCTTTGCCCCGAAAAAAAAGTTCCGGCGCCGTGCCAACTTCCGAAATCCCCTCTCCAGCCACCCTTCGAGTTCGGTCCTGTTGCCCGGCCATAGGTGTGGCTGGGAACCCTGGGAAAGCGAAGGCAAAAAACTCATGAGTCATGAGGACAACTACGACTCCTAAAGCCTGAGTTGAGCAAAGAAGAAAGCGCGCGCGGCGGAATGCGGGTCATGGGCCCTCTTTAGGATGCCCTCAGCACCGCACCCAGAGATCACGTATCGCACCCACATCGACAGTGTCAGGCCCATGACGTAGCCTGCGCATGAGCTGCGGGATGTGTTGCCAATTCTCTACCGTTCTTCCGGAGATTCCTTCTCCCGCAACAGGCATGGAGTCTGCACTGAAACTTTACATCAACACTACGGTGTTTAGGAAAGGACTCAGTCGTGAAAGCAAACGGTAACGGTTTCTCTCTCTCTCTGGTACCCAATGTACCCTGTAGTGTAGAGAGGGGCCAGTGTTGCTTCTTACTCGAACCCTCGGCAGGCGGCCTGCATATGTCGTCTCAGCTTGCTGCCAGGCATCAGCCCACCGTTGCTTCTGCTCCTGAAGGGTTCGCATCGTCGAGCGAAAGGCAGACACAACAGGAAACACCGCCAAAAGACCCCTCTGCACAGGCAACTTGCGCTGGCGTCCCGCGGCGAAGGGCCGTCCGCCGCCTCCTCTGAGGCGGCCAAGACCTTGGAGCCGCGCTTCGTTTGAGACAGAGAAACAGCAAGAGATGGAGAGAGAGAGAGAGAGAAAAAAAAAAAAACAAGAGAGAGAGAGAGAGAGACAGACAGACAGACAGAGAGACCGGAAGGGAGAGAGAGAGAGAGAGAGAGATGCCCCCCTGCGGGGCCTGAAAGATTTTTTGGAATCCTTCAGGGCCCCATGCGGGGCCTGAAGGAATTTTCTGGAATCCTTCAGGGTCCCCAATTCCCTATACCCCCCCCCCCACCCCCCGTGCGGGGCCTCAAGGATTTTTTTGGTTTTTCTGGATTTTTTCAAGGCCCCAATGCTTCCTACCCCTCCCCCGCCCCCCCCCGCCTGGGGTCTGAAGGGTTTTTTGGATTTTCTGGAATCCTTCAGGGTCCCCAGTGCTTCCCTACCCACCCCCCGCCCCCATGCGGGGCCTGAAGGATTTTTTGGAATGCGGGGCCTGAAGGTTTTTCTGGAATCCTTCAGGGCCCCAATGCTTCCTACCCCCCTCCCACCCCCCGCCTCAAGGATCTTTTGCAATCCTTGAGGGTGCCTCGAACCCTAGAGAGTGAGAGAGTGTGAGAGCGTGATTGAGTGCAAGAGCTTGCCAGGCAACGTGACTCCGAAAACGCATGGCATGGCAGAGAATTCAGGGCGCGAAGCTCCAAGCCCAATTCAGGCTGCTTCGGGAACAACTAAATAGTTAAATGGTTAAAGTTTAATCGTATCAAAAACGAAATCCTCATACTCGTCTCGAGGCTCACCGTGATGCGCAGCCCACCCACTGTACGCACGGCGACTTCCACTTGGCTTCCGCTTCGCCAGCGCGCCGGCTGCGCGCCAGCTGCGAGCGCAGAAGGCCAAATCGGGCGAATCGCGTCTTCGGCCTGCCAAGCCTTTAACAAGAAGCCTCAAGCAACAAATGTTCAGCAGCATCTAGCGCATCCTTGAGCAGAGGGCCACGAAATGTCGGGCCCAGCACGCCCCGAAGCACTGGAGCCTCAGAAGGCCAACAAGCATCACTTTCAGCCGACATCACTGAACTCTCCAAAGAGCTCTCTGGCACGTTATGGCACGTTATGGCACGTTTCACCGAAAGAAGCACTGCAAGTTTGGCCACAGCCGGGAGGCCAGATGATGAAGGAGCAGAGGGCCACCTGGCGCAAACCCCCACAGAGCGCCGTTTTGCGGAACATGTCTGTTCCGGGTGCCAACACATGAGGCCAAGGCCAGATGGTCTCAGCCAGGCTTCTGGCGGATATTAGCCCCTGTTTGAGGTGAGCTATCAGTCATTCTTGGCTGAAGAGATGCCCGTCGAATCTTCTGTTGAGTTGCGAGGCTTGGAAGTGGAGGAAGAATTGGGCAACTGAGAGCCTCATCGGAGAAAACCTCAACAGCCCCTGTCAACGCGGCCGGCAGCGCCCCCCCGAAGTTGGCGCCGATGCTGGCCTTGAACACGTCGAGCCTCGCCGAAGCTTGCAGCGTTGGGGTTTGGTTTTGTCGTCTGAATTTCTTCCGGCCAGCCTTTCAGATGTTGCAGCAAGCGTTCCTATAGTACCTCCTCATCATAACATACTTTACAGCTGCTAGCCTGCGCCCTACTGTGAACGCCCTCAACCCTAAACCCTAAACCCTAAACCCTAAACCCAGAACCACTTACAGTTCCCCCTTTTGCAGGACACAGGCTGACACAGGCTTGCCGAGGTGCATCAGCAGCTCGCCGAAGGCATCCGCGGCACAGAAGGCTGTGAACCAGGAGACGACAGCGCACCAAGCCTGGATGTGAGAGCAGGGCGTCCGTGCTGCAGTATCTCGATTTATGTTAAGACACAAGCTGAATGCCCCTTAGGAGGCCGGGGTTCTCAAGTTCAGGGGAAGCCCCCTCGACACTGCGCACAGTGACGCCTCTGACTGTTGAGGAACGTGGTGACCTTGAATCCTTGAATCCCGAAAGCAGGCCAAAGGTCCCCCCCCACCCCCAAGTCGTTTCTGCCTCGCCCCAAGACAAGAAGGCTGTAAACGAAGGCTCCCGCAAGCTCCAATGCAAGGAGCTAGCTTTCGTGACGTCGAAGTCCAGTTCTGAACTGCTTTTACTGTTGCGAGATGCCGAGAACGACGGTGCTTTGAAGCCCTTTGCTAGAGGCGCTTGCGAGGCAAGCTTTCGGCTTCACTCATGCAACACCGAGCGAAAGCCGAGACGGTGTCCGGTGCCCAAACCGTGGTCACAAGCATGCTAGGCTGCTAGACCCCGACCTCACGGGATTCGTCGTCCACGCCTCGCCGCAACAGCAGCACCGGCCCCTGAGCGGAATGTTCTGAGGGCTTATAGAGACGTTTAGGGAGCATCAAGCTGATCTCCAATACATGTTGAGCCCAAAGCTAACCAACCCTAGAAGCAGGACCCTGACACCGCGAGACTTGAAGACAAGTTCACGCCCCGAGCTCCAGGCCACAATCCAAACTATGACGTAACCTTGGCAGCGGGGCATTCTGAGAGGACTCGGGGCTTTCGGTCGATTTGGACGCGGCTCTTCTCAGGCAAATGAACAGCGCACCAAACCGACCCCCCAACCGCGCCCCAACAGATCTGGCCGAGGCGCGGCTCCAGCTAAGGGCGACCCCGGCCGTGGTGGCGTCGTAGCTGGAGCCGGCCTCTCACTTCGGAGCCCGGAGCCCCTTCGGAGCCCATTCCCCTGGATCTCTGGGCTTCAGAGGGGTTCTTTTGGCAGTCAAATAGGGGAAACAAGAGTTGGGCTTCGGGGCTGCGAAGAAACCCCGGGCATGAGAGAGAAGCATCGGGGTGGGCTGTGGTGGCAGATGCAACGAGTCGTGTGGATGCGCCCAACTCCGAGCTGCCCGCCACCAGCATCCAAGCCGACTTCGTCGACATGAAAAGCAGCCTGGACTTCGGTGCTTCCAGGACTTTGGAGGCTTTGGATTTAGGAGGTGTTGGGTTGAGGCATTCGGGCTTAGGATGTGGAATGACGGATTTTGGGTTGAGCATTTGGGGCTTAGGATTTCGGATGCAGACTTTTCGGGTCGGTGATTCCTGGAGTGCCCACCTCCCTAGAGAAGCCCCCCGACACCCCTGAAGATCCGCACGATGGCTCTCCCACGTGGGAGCTATGGGGGTGGGGGGGGGGGCCTCTGCGGTCTTGACGGGGGAATAACACTCAGTATAAACAGACTCCACGTGTCAAAGCACGAGGGCTTTAAGAAGGGTGCAATAGCAAAACTCCGAAGAAAAAATCTCGATCTGCATCCAACAAAGGCAAGTACTCCCTGGCTTTCAATTGCAACCTGCGCAGATGTGTGCAAAATGCTTGTGGTTCATGCAAATGTTGGAAAGCGATGTTGCTTTGCTTGTGAGTTTGTGAAGTTGAATTCTTGTTCCTCGTCTGACCATCATATCCTGTTCGACGGAAATTCATGCATCAGTTCATGCTAAAGCTTGTTGTAGTTATGCGTGTTGATACTTCATTACTCGTGTTTACTTTGCGGTTGGATTTGTTTGCTGATACCCGCAGTCTTCCTTCTAGTTGCTGTTGCTATAACATGAAGCCCAAAGCGAGCAGAGTTGTTGCTTCGCGACCAGCTCACGCTCTCAGCCAAGACTTGGGGATTTAGGGCTTATAGGATTTTTAAGTCAAGGGAAGTTGGGGCCTTGTCTTCTGCTGATTGGGGTCTCCTTCAGTGCCCTACGAAGCCAACTGGGAACCTAGCGCAAGAAAAAAAAGTGAAGCTCATCAATTTACCTGGAATCCTGCCCGAACCGCGCAACGTTCGCAGTACGAAGCGGTTGCGGCTGCCACTGCAAGATATAAGTGCCCCGCATGCTAATGAAGATGGCCACGGCTGCCTGAAGAGTGGACCAGGCAAGCCTCTTGACCTTGGCCATGTTGAGGCTTCTACGCGAGACGGCAAAAAACAAATCTGCACACAGAGTCGCTTCCCCCTAGGGTATGCTTGGGGGGACTTGCAGTGTGGGTGGCTTTGATTTTGTAACTATCCAAAACGATCCGAGCCATCTCATCGCGTGTGTTGAGCCACACATCTCGCTCTCAGCGTTGCTGACAAGATTTTGACGTAGGTCCAGGACAGCAAGCCTTGACTTCTAACGCGCACGATGCCACATCTTTGGGACTGGAATTGAAGTCCATCCTATTCAGGTACGTATGGACTGAACACCTGCTTTTGCACGCAATGGCGCGATCGCAAATCCTTGGGGACTGGCAGCGCGTTCGACGTCGATGTTGTGCAAATGACGGGGAAGGATTTAGAACTGCTCTCACAACCAGCACATCGATGTGGGATTTGCATCCCATGATGCAATTCAAACGAAGAGGCCGCGATACGTGGCAAAAACCCCATATGGGAACGCTTTGAGTATTCTTGCCTCTACCCCATCTAAGCCGCAGGCATTCACGTCCTGGCTGTTCAGCAGGTACAGCATCATCCTCAACACAGAGAGCATGGAACAAACCTGCCTGGGACAAGACGACTTTTCCCGCCCGACAGAAGATGGGAATGATCTCTCTGCCCAAGCATACGACGACATCCCAGGCATGCTGCGCTCATCGACATGACCACTTCGCGTGGTGCCGTCCCCAACTCCCAATAGGGCTTTTCTTGAAACGCCTTTTCAGGGACCCTCAAAAAACCCCCATAAGCCCCTAAGGCGAGCCCCCCCAGGGGTGAAAGAATTCCCACAGTTATTGGGCTTCCGGGCAGGAAGAAGGTGAACTCCGCGATGAGCAGCATGGAGGAAGCGGTCGAGGCGGAGGCCTCGGCTTCGGGGACTCCTGAGGGTTTCGGGTTTCGGGTCAAGGGTTAAGGGTTTGGGGTTTAGGGTTTAGGGTTTGGGGTTTAGGATTTAGGGTTGAGGGTTTTGGGTGGAGAGAGGGGGACTTAAAGAGGATTAAGGAGGAGTCGATGCTTTAGGGCATGAGAAGGGGGCGGGGAGGGAATTCAGGAGTCAGGGGTTCAGGGTCTTCATGGGCTTGCGAAGGTCCAGGGCTCCAGCTGCCGTTGCTCTCGTGACTGTTATAGAGCTCCCAGGTTCCGCAAGAACATGCAAGAACCGAACGGGTTTCAAAACGGGCTTCAAGAAACCAATCGAGAATCCCCTTCGCACAAAAACGATGAAAAACCTTGCCTCATGCGTCACTCAAGAACTGGGGCCCCCCGGCCTGCTGGGCTTGCATGGCCGTCTGCAGGTTCGCCCTTAGCCGCCCGAGTGGCCCTGGTGGGCCCAGCGTTTCGGGCCTGTGGGGCCTTTTTTTGACATCCGTATAATTCATACGTATGGATGGCATGCAGGAGCCATGCCTGCCCAGATGGCATGCAGCACACGGACACGCGAGAGTTGACAAAAGCTCCTTCATCCAGAATCTAGAAACCGTTTCTTCGCGGATATTGTCTTGCCGTGACATGTTTGCGAGTAGTACCCCCATTATTGTCTACTATACTATGTTCCATGCCTTGGGATGAAGGCTCGGCTTGCTTAACTTTGCATCACTTCCCCCGCACCCCCCTCATATTGCCAACAAGCATACTATGAATGACGGGTTTGGCCGCTTTGCTGCTGTGACATTCATGTAACCACACAAGCTGCCCTGAGAAAGCCCCTGAAAAACCACTCCTCAGAGCCACCGAGAGTGGACGACGAAAAACTCCCCGAACTCCAAACTCTCTGACGAGGTGCCAGGCATCTGCCTTGTGCGCCTCTGCAGACAGAATTGCCTGGGGCAACTTGCAGAGAGGGTGGGTTCAGATGGGTGCAGATTCACAGGGCTTCCTCCACTCATTGTGGCCCTCCAGAAACGCACAGCAGTGCCTTGGCAATGGTTGGTGACACCTTTGCATCACCGAACACCGCCTCCAGAGTGGGTGCTTTCGCTTACTTACTTGGGAATCAGAGCCCACCCCACCAAGGACCAGAAAAGAGCGTGAGGTCGGGAAGTCCTGTGAGAAAAAACTGCCCTATGCATGGTTGCTTTTGCATACACGTCAGTCTCCCAAGAGGCTCCCACAACATCTTGCGAATCTTGGGATGGGGTCCGCGTCGAATGCTTGTTTAGAGCTGGAGTTCGGAAGGGGTCAAGACATGTCAAGATGTCTCACTCCCCGGCATTAGAGGCTTACCAGGCATCAGGCTTCAGAGGCTTTGTTGGGGATGTTGGGGGATCCGTCTTCAGAGTCTTCACTTCTCCCCTCGAACCTTCGGCTCCTGCTGGGCGTCGCTATCTGAGTGAAGGGAAATCGGAGCGAAAAAAAAACGTACTTTCTCTCTGTAGGCAGCGACTCTTGGTACTTGCAGACAATGCAGAGAGACTGTGCAGTGAAGTGTCATTGAGGGCCCAGCGGGAATCCAGCTCTAGTGCTGCCTCCTCGATGCAAAACCAGATGAAGGGTTGCTGAGAAAAACTTTGACACGGGCATTTCTTTCTCGGTTCTTGGGCACTCTAACGGAGGTCACACATCGCGTTTCACGACTGGTTTGCAAGGATGACAGAAGCCGACGCCCACCCTTCACGAATATTGGGGCTTGCGGGAACTTTTGTGAGGACCCTGAGCGGACTTCATACTTCAACACTCCGCTCACAACTCTCAATCGACGATAGCACCAGTGATGTGACAGAAGCTTTTTTGGGTTAACAAACCCAAGGCCTCGAAGATTTCTCAACATCTTCTCCTTCCTCTCAACTCAACTCCTAAACCCTCAACCCTCAACCCTCAACCCTAAACCCTAAACCCCAAACCCTGAACCCTAAACCCCAAACCCTAAACCTAAACCCTAAACCCGAAACCCGAACACCGACGAGAAACCCCCCCCGTGCGCTCAGCATGGTCTCCTCATGCTCCCGCCGGATCCAGGGCTTGAGGCCCTGGAGGCCCCGGCCCTCGAGATGGACCTGCGCGCGCGCACTTAAGGGAAGGGTGTAGGGCCTCGGGTTTAGGGTTTAGGGTTTAGGGTTTAGGGTTTAGGGTTTGGGGTTTGGGGTTGAGGGTTTAGAGTTTAGGGTTTGGGGCTTAGGGTTTAGGGTTTCCAAGGTTTATGGGGATCCGGGTTCAGGGGTGCAGGGTTTCAGAGCTCAGGGTTTCAGGATTTATAGGGTTTAGGGAAAAAGGATGTTTCCCAACAGAGTAGGCATGGCTTACCATTCTGCAGTGGTTGCAAGCGTTATGGATCGTCGTGAGGGGGGCTGGTAGGCCTTCTTCTTGGGACGAGATGAAAACTTGTCCGTTGGACGTTGGACAATCCGATCACAACATGCGCTGCCCAACTGCTCGCCCAACGCGGCCTGTCCGCCCGGGCCAACAACGGCGTGACCTCACCCAAGGCACATGAACTTCAATACAAAAGAGCGTGCTTCGAATCCTGACTTGAAACGCTCGAAACCTGCTTACCCAAACCTGAGACGCCGCACTCAACGGGCAGAACCGGAGCTACTCCTGCAGTCGCTTGACAAACCCAAACATACCCAAACCAAGACTGGCGAGTGCCAGGCACTACGTCTTTCTATGAAAGAAACGTGCAATGCCAGGTCTGCACATGTCAAGCTCCCAAATTCCCATACAAGCATAGCAAAGGGAGCTCAGGTCAAACGCACGTCTCGCTACGAGTATGTGCGTTTTTCTCAAACAAAAAAAGCAAGCTGGCTTCAAGCTGCGCGCAAGGCTTTTCAGCCCAGATGCCTGAAGCGTTGTCAATCAGCGTGCCCCACCACAGCCTTGGAAGGAGAATCGAGGACCCCTCGATGTCAGCATCTGGCTTCCGGGCTCGCAGAGGTGGGTCTGACAGGTCGCCGCAGATGCCGTAGCTGCCGTAGCTGGGGCCCAGGCAATACGGATGAACCTTGGTTCGGCGGAATGGCGGCGAGGATTACTCTGGCATCTGGGACTTCAGCCTGGGGTCCTCTCACAACAGCTGACACTTTCGCTCGAATTCTTGTGAAGGCAGCTCAAGACACAGCTGCTACAGGACAGCTCGGGTGCATACTGTTTTGGGGGCTAACTTCGATGTGGGAACATTCCTTGCAAGCTCTGGCTTTGGTTCTCAAGGCTCCCGGCACCAAATCTTGATCATGAGGTCCGGAGACCTGGAATGGAGCTCTCAGGGCGAACTTAGCAAGGGGCGAAATTGGCATGTTTGTTTTTTTGTTCTCGTAGGGGGCTTTCGGCTTGGCCGCCCGAACAAGCACAAGTTGAGCCACAGAGGCTCTTTGTGGGCAGACGCGGCGATGTAAACCCTCATTGAACTTCCAACTTCAAAGAAACCATGAAACCTTCAACAAACAACGCGGGAGCCTTCGTTGATATGGAGCCTGGTGAATTGTCCAAACAATCCGCTTCTTGGCACAGCGGACCGCCGCTTGAGCCGAAAAAACGGTAGGAACGTTTTGGGGTGTTCTTTTGGATGATCGGTTTCCCCTGTTTTGGCTGGGAAATGTGGGATGTGGGGGTTGTTGGGCGGGCTGTGAAAGGGGGGCTTGAACGCCCTTCTGGGACTACACACTGCGTCGGCATGGCCCGACGAGGCACGACAAACAGGACGACACCGAAACTAGAGTTGTGAAAGGGTGACAGGTAGCTGGTTAGTTCAGTAGCTCAGCGCAGCAGCTGCAGGAACTAGCAATAGCTGATCGCAGACCTCACAATGAGTCCTCCCCCCTTCCGTACGTTTGGACACCACGTCTCAACCAGCTGACAGCAAACAACCACTGCCCTGCCAGCAAACCAAACCATGTGCCCGACCAAGGCCCGAAAGACTAGGCTAAATCGTTGCCACCTAAAGCACATCCCAACGTAATCCATTCCATCGTGCGGCGCAGTTAGAGTCATGGGTTTCTTGAAGGGGTAGGGATCGTTAGGGTTGTAGACACTTAGAGGTCGGAAGTCCTTACCGCTTTTTTGCCATGAGGATTGTCGACTGGCTCATCCATCAGCCGCATTTATTTTGCTGTGAGGATTGTCGACTGGCTCATCCCATCAGCCGCATCTATCTGCCCATAGATACGAAGTAAGCCTGAGCCCTCAATCGGTGAGCTTAGAATTTCAGGCAACCTGCAAGGAATGCAACAGCATGATAGGAGATACAGATACAGCACAGGATGTGAAGGCAGGCTGATTGCGATCTGCAGTCTAATCCGACTACACCAAATGCGAGGTGCGAGCGCTGTCCTGATCCAGACTTGCAAGAGCCACACGGTTGGGGCGTAGGGCCCCTTGAAGCCCTAGTGCAACAACACGACCTCTGCACACCTCTGCGAAGCATACTCGCAGCATGCATAATTTCTAGAAATGAAAAGATAAAGATATATACATAAACCTAAACATTACCCTAAACCCTTTTATAACGCAAGAATATCTGCCATTTATTTCACTTGTCAGACCCTTATTTAAGGTCCCTGAGTCTGGTGCGCCCGGTCCCACATCAACTATGGCGAAACGGTTCTGGCGAGTTGGAGCACGGTCCTCGTACTAGTAAAGTGAAGGCTCCCTTAATGTCCTCTATTACCGCTCCTATCCACCAGCAGGAACTGAAGATCCTCTGGATGCGGGATCGTACAGCAAGAGGCCAGAGCCGCCGAAATCCGCCACAAACCGCAAAAGTCTTGATTCAGGGGCGTTAGCCTGTGCATGCTTCAGCTTCAGAAAACAAGTCAGATTGGATGCTTACACGGGCATACGTTGAGCCGGGAGGCTGCAAGCGAAAGCCCGGCGACAAACGGCTTCCACGCCGACTGCCAAAAGGCCATCAAGACCCAGTGAAGTCAAGGGGCACCACCTATGGGGTCCCAGTGCTTGCTTCTTGCTCTGCTGAATTCCAACTAGAGCCGCGGCGGTGCAGCGGCCACGTGGCGCAGGTTGGACAAGCCTGCTGCCAGCGCTCTAGCCTCAGCTGGGGCTTCGGGTTTAGGGCTTGAAGTTAGGGGTGGTCTTAGACATATTTGGGGAACGGGATTACTCAGGAAGAAAAGAGGAAAGGATTGGAGTGCTGGGCAAACACTGGGCCTGCACCTCACAACTCCCTTCTTACACTGAAACTGTGGATGCTTGACGCCGCAGTGACACCTTCACCAGCCCCATCCTTGAAACTCCGAACGAGACCGGAGGTGGCTCCCACTTCGAAACGCAAGCAGAGTTGACAGCGTGGTACACGCTCAGCGTTGTGAACCCAAGCTTGGCTTTGTTGTGTTCACGTGCGCCTGCGTCCTGTCAAAGACTTCCAGTATGTATGTAGCTAGTTCAGGTGGAATAGTATCAATACACAACTTTGTGGACTTTCTTTAATGCTTGTATTCAGTGGTGCTTGCTATATAATGACCATGTTGTCCGCATCTTGGAGTCGGAGTCTCTGAGTGGAGGACAACCTTCCTGGATGCGACAACCTCGAGAAATGAAAATAACTTGACGTCCTGGCCCACCACTGGCCAGATCCGAATCACCAAGGATCGAGCATTTCGTGCTCCACTCATTCCAGGTGCTGCCTCCGGGAATCAGCTGGGCTTGTTGGGGTTACATTCCTTCCGCTTTGAGCGCTTGCATCTGGAAGGCTGCCAACAGTCTGAAAAGCTCTGCAGACCCGGCCATGCCTCATGATCTGATCAAGATCTGCCTCGTCCATGGCCTGATGACTCGTGACGAGGATCTAGGTTTTTATACCTGCTGCAATCGGTTGGGGTATGTTGGGCAACTGTTGGGGTCAGTGACCGAAGTGCCAGCCTGAATGCTCGGAAAGGTTGAGGGTTAAGTCTTTCGCTTTGGGGTTTATGTGAGGGCGCAGAAAGGAAAGGCTCACGTCCTACCTGGAGTCATAGAGGCTGTCTCACGGTGATGCGCGCACAGCAGCAGCATAGGAGGGCTTGCACGGGCGTGTCTTGTTAGTAATGAACGCGCTCTCCACATCATGCCTCAACCGACAAAGGGTCCAAGAAACTTACACACGCACTCACGCCTCCACTTGCGTCAGATCTCCTGGGCCGCCCAGCTTGTTGACAAGCTGCGGCTTGCTTTGATGGGGCGGGTGTCGGGCTGCATGGTCTGTGCTCAACGAATGTTGTTGCATCGCCAGAAAAGCACGAACTGCTCATCTCCTTTTACATGCCCTGTGGACGTTGGGAACATGGAGTCCTCTAACCCTACGCTTCAGAGCTGCGGCTTGAACCTGCGCTAAGCCTGCCTTCCAAATCCTATCACAAGCTTCCACAACTCATTGCAGCCTGCAGATCGATAATTGCAGCGGGGGCCCCGCAGACTTGAATGTCCTAGCACAAATCAATACAAGCGAGCGGCGGGGCACAGCCGCATCATAATGCACCTCCTGCAGAACCAGCTGGCTTTTGCACGGCACGGACGTGAGGCACTGCGGCATACTACCCCGCAGCGGCTAATGCGCATAACTACGGCGGCGAAGCTCCTTAAAGAAGATGATCATGATCGGTGGGCCGCCAGTACCTACAGTGGTCTCCGCATCCTCCGAGAGGACCACGATCCTGGCATCCAGGCACGCAGCTTACACTATCTTCAACACAATTTTATCACGCAAGGGCTTGACACGTAATTCCAACGCTGCACTTGTCTAACCACGCTCAAACAACCGCTTACTCGCTTTCACGAGCATGCCCAAACGCCTGCGTCCAAGGATGGCCGACAAGGCCTGCGCGAAAGCGGGCATTCTGCATCCGCGGGGCGGGGGTGGCGAGGGCATGGGGGCCGCTGCCACGTAACAGCACCAAACTCAACCAATGTGGAAGCCTGGCGGTGTGATCCTGTAAACATTTAGCCCACCACGGCCTCCAGACTGACGTGGTCCCCCCAAGAGTCGGCCATCATCCTCACACAGCAGGCGTGGTGGCAAGGGCGCCGCGTTCACAAAAAATTACAGAAACGGTGGAACACGAAAAGCATGGCGCAGCGGTCCCGGCGACGTACTCGCCGAAAGAGCCCTGCACGAAGCCCTCGTACCTGAGATTGCACACTCATATCGCTGTCAACAGGCGTCTGCCCTTTTTCTTGGTATGTACGAAACCACACTTCCTCCAGTTGCTTTACACACCAGACACATACACGAAAGGGGCAAAAGTGCCAGAATTCCATATCGAATATACACATGAAAAGAACTTCGGACTCCAGATTTACGTCTACAAAGCTCCACATCTGCAGATGCGCAGTTCGCGGGTGGAAACC
This sequence comes from Symbiodinium natans, assembly GCA_905221605.1. NCBI lineage: Eukaryota > Dinophyceae > Suessiales > Symbiodiniaceae > Symbiodinium > Symbiodinium natans. The sequence continues at coordinate 59,584 of CAJNDS010000059.1, forward strand.
ATGGGCTACTCAACTCTGGGAGGCATAGAAGGCTTCTGCCACTGATGACTGATGCTGCGCGTTGACGTTCACTCTCCGAGATTGCAGAGGGAGCACGTGAGCGCATAGCATCAAATGTCGACTTTGGCAGCATCCGCACAGTTCCCGGAGCCTAAACCCTTCAAAGCACCGAACCCTACAATCAACAGCCGGATTACCTTCATGGCACGGGCTTCAAAGCCACCCGCCACCCGCCTTCACACGTAAGCTGAAAGTTTGCTGCTTTTCCACAAGTTGCGCACACTCGCACACCTTTGGGTCCGCGACAACCCTGGGCCTGTGCCTGATACCTTGTTGCCGCTCTGTATCTTACGAAGCCACTTCCAGGCAAAGAGCGAGAAACAGGAGCGAAAAGTTTGCATCAAGAAGCGGACGTCAGGAGAAGAAAACATTGCAAAGAGAATTCGACAAATCGAACAACAATAGCGGAGAAAACCATCAGACAGCAGAAGGCTGAAGTGAAGAAAAACAAGCGCGTGGCAAGAAGAGAACACTGCCTCATGAAATAGCGAAAAGAAACGCAAAAAAAAACAATAATGTGCCAGGGAGCTGGTTGGCTCGACCCAAGAGCCAGCGCCCCACTCGCAGACGCAGAGTCTGGGGCTGAATGGCCCTGAAGCCGCCCGCCGCTGCCACTGCCCTGAACTGGCAGTGCCCGTCCGCGGCGCAAACCTGGAGTGATCCATGGATTTTAATCCAGCTCACAAGGTGCTGCCTTGGCTCATTATCACTTCCCACAGTGGGTCCGATGGCATCAGCACAAAAGGAAGGGAATTGTGTAGGACTAAACCTTGTCCAGGCACTTCGCGGCTCAGCTCCAAGTGCTCCAGGCGTTGCCTTGGAAACAAGCTCATATGTTTCATGGACGCACGATTGCCCCACCTCGAATGCTCTGACCCTGGTACTTCTCATGGGCTTGGGTTCGGGAAACCTGCGTGGTACATTCACAAACGGAGCCTTCCGCTGGACACTGCAAAACCACGACCCTGCAGCTTCACGAATGTCAGCTGTGGCGCTTCTGGAACACCGAGAGCTTGTGCTCCACCGCCTTCGTCCACCCAACTCACAATTGGATCGAAAATGAGATATCTCGCCCCAGAAAGAGCTGCGAGTTGCGGACTTATCTTGGCCGGATTGGGCCCGAAACATGAGAAGTTTCACAATGTAACACAAGCCTAATCCATGGCACACAACAACAACATTCACAGACAGTGTCGCGCGAACGGCTTCTGCCAGGCTCACACCCTCTATCTTGGCCGCAGGCTTCCGTTCTACTTTCTTCGCTCCCTGTGCTTTCACTATCCCAAACTCCCCATCCTGTCTGTTCATACGTGGGCCTATTCTGAATTGGGCAGATGCAAAAAACTACAAAGACTCAACGTAGAAGTTTGCTACCATTCTGGAAGTAGCAAAGGCGCAACAGTGGCCAGGAAGCCAATCGTTGGATTACACATGGATTTCAAAACACAGGCGTGAGCTTTCTTTCTTGGCATGATTACGGCTTAGGAAACTATTTGCAGTTCTCCCAGAATCCAAGAATCTGGGATTTGCTGAGCCAGCCTCTTTCTTTAACTCTGTTTTGCTGATCTTGGCACACGGATCAGGCACTGGATCCAGAAAAGAATCCAAGGCTCCCTGGGGAATCTTTGCATGTTGAATTTCCAGAAGGATTCGATCCCTCATCGCTTGGAACGTTCTGAACTTTTCCTTTGCACAGCCCAGGCTGTGTTGCCCAGGACTCAAAATGTGTCCCAGTATGAATACGCGTCCCTTTTTGCAGTCGGTTCATTCTTAAGTCTGCGGAAGTTTAGGACGCAAGTGGAACGCGGGACGAATATACATCATTATACATCGCATCAGGAAGTCATGCTGGAACTCCAAGTCCACCTGCCTCGCTCACGCGGGATGGCGAAGCCGGCAGGCCTTGGAGCGAAGAGGTGCTTGGATTGCAGCCCCCTCAAGAATTGAATCTCTTGGGTTCCCTGATGACAAAACATCCTCCACAAATGCTGAGCAGCCATGTGCTACGGAGGAAGCAATGAAATCAAGAGTTGATAGGGTCTACTGCATGATCAACCAAAGAGTTCTGTCACGCCCTTCCCTTGCGTGCCTGCCCAGAATGTGAGCAGAACCATCAACGAATACTAGTCATGATGCAGCTGCTCTCTCCATGTGCTTACTTCGCTGTGCATTCTGACCTTGCGGGATCACTGCCAAGCTATTCGCAACTTATCCTTGCAAACAGCAATGTTACCGGACATGCATTCACAGCTGTGGTGAGGCGTTGACGGTCTCCAGCCATCGGCCTTGGCATTCTGCTGGCTTGAGACACGGCTCGACAAGAACGCACCTTGCTCAAAAACATGTCACCAGTTGTCTTTGCTCTATTGGAACCCAGACGGACTTTGGGCAATTGGAATCAGCTCGTGGAATCTTCAGGAAAATCTGGATGGAATTGCTAATAGGACAACGCCGACATTTTCCGGTTCCGACATTCCAGCTCAGCACAGCCGCTGGCACTCAAAAAGGTTCAATGTGCGGCACAGCCTGAGTCCCAAACTCCATTGCCCAGATGATTGGCAGCCCGCAACTGGAACCTCACAGGCTTTGAGGTTGTATGGTAATAGAATTACTTTATTAGACTTATTTGTGTATGCAAGTTATTTGATATTGGAATTGAATTTACCTTGCTTGGGGCTGGAGTAGTTGTGCTCACGGCCTTTCCTTAAGGGTAGCCTGGTTAGATGTAAGCACAAGCCCCTGCGGCTAACAGCACTCTGGGACTCGGGAACGTCTTCAGTATCAGGGCCCTGCACCCCAAAACTCTGCAGTTGTAAATCGGGGTGCAGGTGGCGCCGGTCAAGATCGAACAATACGGGTTGCAGCAAAACCCCCCGACAGCTATCATCCCTCGGGCTTGCACTGCACCTCCGGCCGTCATTGACACGAGAACCTTCCTGTACTGCATATTTCTGTGCATGAAGTTGCACCCCCCCCCCCCTCCTGGGAATATCATGATTCGCGTATGCAGAACGTCTATCAGAGTCTATCATGCACACGCCCATTGAACTTCTTTAGGGCGACGAGCTGGAAGATGCCTTCTACAGCTTCTCGCACGAAGCCCGCAAAGAAGGACGGTGGGCAAAGGTGCGGTGGTGGCATGGTTACAAACGCGGAACTGCTATATTGTGACACTCAATAATTTTTCCACTTCATCCTCAACCTGTCAGCATCCCGCCGAGGTGCTGGCACCAGGCCAGATAGGCCAGGGAGCACCTCTCAGGGTCAATGGGTTCGGGGTTGGATGGTTTGGGAGAGCTGGTGACAGCTTGTGGACGGTCCACAGCGGAATGTCAGGGTCCAGCCAAACCTCTCCAAAAACTGCGTCGCAGTCGTCCCCCATGTCCAAAAGCACTGTTGTGACCCCATGCATTCTAGCTCACGACTTACACCTCTTAGTCTTGATACCACGGCACAGAAGCATGTCAGACGTACACTTTTTTGGGACACCCCCGCATCACCCGAAACCCTAGACACGACACTGGCAAAACAAGCCGAACCGGCTGATTTGAAGAAACCCGTCGCAACCCGAGTTACGTGAGGCGCCCTGACTTTGTCAACACGCCGCCTGCACCCTCAGAGCAAAGCCTTTAAAACCCCTCAGTCTGCGGCACCTCGCGGAGGGCAAGCCTCCGATTGGGCACGTCCTCACTCACAGGTTCACGATGGTGACGCTCCGTGGGCTCTACCCTAAACACCGAATCCATCAACCCTCATACCCGTGGGTTCGGTGGGGTGGGGACCCTCGACACCCGCGATAAGCACTTTGCCGAAATGCCCGATTTCACCGCCTTACGCACACACACACACACACATCCCGGAAACCAACGAACCCTGCTTAACCCAAAACACCCTGACAGCGTCTAAGGAACATCAAAAACCCGAACTTAACAAAGCCCCGCAGCTCCAGAAGACATTGCGATCTACTCTCACGACCCGACAGGCTACTGTATCGAGAATTTGCAAACAGCGCTCCCCAAATCAAAACATTGCTAGCTGGCAAGGGTCCGCAGACTTCGAAATGCCCAGAGAAAAAGAGCCTGCTCAGGGCCAGGAACTTGTTGAAATGCTGGGCCACTCGCAAGCTTACGAACCAATATTCTGACATGTAGGATACCACGTGCAATTATGTTGGCTGATCGGTTCTATTGAAAGATGAACAAAAGCTCTGACAAGTCTTCAGTAAATACAGACAAAGAGAAGAGTGTGTGCTTGTGTGCATGTGTGTCTGACGAAAAAACAACTGCACACAAGCTGGTTGCCGAAAAGCCGGCCGAGGAAATAGTCAACTACCCCACCCTACACCAAGAACAAAAGCTTCATGGCTTTGAAGGTATGCTCGAGTCAGCGGTTGCTCGTTCTCCGTAGTCCCTTTCGGCACTGAGATCTGAACGAGGAGTTTAGCTCGTCAGCTGCATACACGCACTCCACGTCATGGCATCTCTCGCCCACAACAAGTGCCATCGTGGAGTGGGTCTCTGCTAACAGACAGCTGAACAGAACCCTGTTAACCAACAGAAGCCGTCCGGAAAAAGTGTCTGCATAGCGTGCAGGAGACCATCCAAGCCTCGCCGGTGTTTAGCAACGATGAAAGACCAGGTCGAGGATCCTGCAAAGCACACACTGATCATTTTTGCCATGAGTGATGCTGAAGCATGGACTGACAGCGGCAGTTGGCCTCTAGTTGCTTCAGCCGCTGCGCCAAGGCGACAAATGGAAGGAGAGTACCAAGATGTCGCTTGTTGGGTTTGGGTACAACCGCGATAGTAGCTACCAGAGTTTGAAGGCTAGGCATCCCCTTTACCACAAGTCAGTCACATGGTGAGTATTGAGAGTTCCCGACACACGGCATCAGCTGAGCCACACTTGTGGATTGAATAAGCTTCTCTCACTTGCAGTCGTCAGACAAACATGGCATGCATCAAATGTGATCCTTTTGTGGCCCTATAGAAACGGAACAACTGTGTCACAAGAATGGAACTACAAAATCCGGTAGAGAAGATCTCGAGCCTCGAACCTCAAATAAACACAAGCCCCAATCAGACAAGAAGGAAAACAAGACTCCGGAATTGCAACTTGTACACTTCTACAGAAATGGATGTTTGTTGCACGTACAAGCCTCACTCACTTTGGTGAGGGATATCCCACTCCTCACGTGTAACGACACTGCGGATCCCCCGACGAAGAGTGGAAAGGCTGCCACAATTGCAGCTAGAGTAGTTTCCTCTGGTATACTACACGTGACATCTAAGGTAAGCTCCAGCAGAGAAACATCCTCTTATTGCAACGATCATCCCTAAACCCCAAAATCTGACAGGACTTCATCAGAACACAGCCCGGACAAGCGACAAGCCAACACCCTCGTCCTTGACAAAGTCTTGCCCTCAGCCCCGGCTATTACCGTAGCGGCCGCGAGAACGAAGTGAACAATTGAGCGAAGTGATAGAGCAAAGAATGAAGGGAACGAATGCATGATTGGTGTGTTGGTTGGCTTCCTGAATCACCTCTATGAACCTGTTAACCTCTTTTAACCAGCTATGATCGTTCTAGTGTTTCGAGAGTTCACACATGACAGCTCACTTCCCGGCTGCACGAATACTGGATTTCTAAGGTTAAACGAAGAGAATCAACTGGGCGTATGTTGTAAGGCCTTTGAAACGCACCAAAATCGCCCAGGAATGAACGAAGTGAGTGAAAAGACTATTGACTTCGCGTTCTCTTCACGGATCGTGTATTTGTCTTATTCTTAGGTTTACCGTGAGGAGAACAATGACAAACGAATGTAGTGAGTGCGTGAATTTACTGATGCTGTGAACGAAACCGCTACATGCACTAGAATATACCACTTTTGTAGTATATGTTCATGTCTTACTTCGAATGCTTACTGGTGATGGTTACGTTTATGTCGCTCACTTTGTTCATTCATGAGTCATAAGCGGCGGCATCCTGGCTGCAGCACCTTTTTCTTCTCGCGAGAGACTTTCCCTTCCTCGGGTTTCAGGATGGGAGTTCGCTTAAAAGCTCAGAGGTAGGCGCGAGCCACCAAACAAGGTTCTGCGTTGAGGCGCGCGGGCGCCGATGGAAGCTACAAGTTTCTGTCGTTTGTGCGGTTTCCACCGCAACTAAATCTTCCAGGCCCGAAAGAACGTTCTTAGCTTTCGGCTGAAGATCATGTCATGCCCAGATTGGGACAATAGCTTCGGGCCTAGAAGCACGCAAGGGCTATGAGAATGTCTCAACTTTCGCATGTAAGCTTCAAGAACCGCAGATGCTTGTAAACAAGGCTAGAAAGGTGTTGGTGAGCTACGCAATTTAAGACATACCCACAGAAGTCTGGTTGCGTCACTTCGTCGAATGGGAATGTACAAGCCTTGTGATCAAGTAAGGGCAGTCGAACGCTCAACGCGATGGCCCACTGCCATGACGGCTGAGTTCAGTATACTCAGTATACTGAGGCACATGCAGCTTGTCAATGTCACAGAGATCGTTCAAACGCCTGGGGCTTCACGGATCGAGGTAGGGTTCGGGTCTTCCACTTTGAGCCCTAAACTTTTGAAAGAAACCCCAAACCCTATACCCTAAATCCGAATCCCAGGAACCCTGACCCATGAGCCCACGAAGCCCTGAACCCCAGAGCCATGAAACCCCAAGCCCGCGACGGAACTCTGAAACCAAGGCGCGGCAGACGCAAAGGCCAAACAAATCCAGCCCCTTCTTTTTTTAAACTTAAGAAACCCAGCCCCTCGACTTCGCAAATTTAAGAAATCGAGGGGCTGGATTTCTTAAATTGAAGAAATTGAGGGGCTGGATTTCTTAACTTTAAGAAATTGAGGGGCTGGATTTCTTATTTTGGGCGGGGCGGGGGGGGGCGGGGCAGTCCGGGAAGGAATTTCTTGGGGGGGGGGGGGGGGTTAGAAATTGGGCTGGACCCCAAATTTAAGAGAATGGGGCCTAATCCCCACCTCCTATGGTTTTCGAGGTCCGAAACGGCACAGTGACAGCGCCGCATAAGAAACCTCTAAGTTTTGGCGAGGGTACCCTCGATTTCTTAATCATGAAGCCCACTCAATTTCCGGAACTGTAGCCTCCACACTTTTGAGGGTACCCTGGATTTCTTAACGAATTTCTTAATGGGATTCGAACTGGCAACGTTTGAATTAGTAAGGCGACGCCTTATCCATTAGGCTGATCGCTCAAGTTCTTAATTGGGGGCTCCCCTCAAATCGGCAATCCGGCCTCTCGATTTCTTAACTCCCTCAAATGAAGAAATCCAGCCCTCAGTTTCTTAATTTGAGGGGTTTTGGGGTCCCGCCCCACCCCCCCCCCCCCCCGCCCCTCCCCCCCTGCCCTCCCCCCCTGAAATAACTAATTCATCCCCCCCCCTCCCCCCTAAATAAGAAATCCAGCCCCTCAATTTCTTAAATTTAAGAAATCCGGCCCCTCAATTTCTTAAATTTAAGAAAGCCAGCCCCGCGATTTCTTTAATTCAAGAAATCCAGCGCCTCGATTTCTTAAATCTAAGAAATCCAGCCCCTCAATTTCCTAAACTTGAGAAATCCAGCCCCTCGATGACCACCTCTGGATGGACCCGCTCCACCCCCCTGCGGTTCAATGTTGGGACTTCGAGCTTACTTGGAGGCCCACCGCACTTGGCAAGTAGATTTCTGTATGCCATGATGAGCGCGAGATCCTTTCACAGTACTCTACTGCTTCACCAAGTATCCTGAAAGAAATCCAGAAACCTAAATCTCTAAATCTCTGAAGCCCTTGAGACTTAGGACCTTGCTCAACCCTCAAGCCACTGCACGAAACGCACGCCTGCTCATCGGACGTAGATTGGTCGAGCACAGCAGCATCCCTCAGCAGCGCGCTGGATTCTGCGTGCTCAAGACCCTCAAATAGTCACACGGTACTGCACATCGAACTCAGAGCTCCCGACCAGAAGCCAAGTGAACCAGCCGTCCTTCGGACAAGCAAATTCTACTCCCGTCCGATTTTTGCCCCCCAAAGCCCAGGAGGGTGCTCGAAATGACGGCTGCGCAGGATTCGGGCGAGAGGGGAGCAAGAGGATTGCAGATCGAACCGAAGCCACGACTAAAAACCCGAAACCGACGTCTGAAGCAAGGAAACAAGGCTCCGAGAACCACTCCAGGAAGGGGGGAAGGTTATACCACGCAAGGAGTTCAAAGCTTACTGTGACACTTACATTACTCAACAGCTGAGTTCAAGACGCTTTGAACGCTTGCAGTGCACTTAACCCCAGAATATTGACGTGGGTCCTGGCTCGGTTCCATGGTCTCGCGCGAGGAAGCCGCGCTGGTCTCCTGGACGGCTCTTCAATCATACTTGATTGCTTGGGCGAGGGGATTAATATGATCCATTGGAAGCTATACATACTGGCTTTGAATTCAAGGCACCGGTGCCCGGCAATTGCATTGGCATGTATTGCTTGCGCAGACAAACAGGCAGGCCCACCTACCTTCTCCCATCCCTTCTCAACCCTTCCCCTAGATCAACCGCAACTTTGCCACAACTCAGAGCCGCAGAGTGCTTGAAGCAGGGGGGAGGCTTCGGGGCCGCGTGTTGTAGAGCCAAGCACCTCATCGCTCCCCAGGCGGTCACCGCGGCACTGCTCGCCTTCGGTGGCAGGCAGCCGAAAAAATCTAGATTGCGCACAGCTTTAAGCGAAAACCAACTGCCTGAAGCAGCGGAACCGTTGGCAGCACGTTTCGCTGCCTAGCCGGTTGCGTCAGGTGCGAGCGACATCACTTTCAAACTCGCGAACAACAATGAAGAATCGGGGCCTCCAACTCGATCAGCTCCTTGCCGTAGCTGAGACGTTGCCAGTACACTCGCGCTTTGAACTAAAGCATAGTATTCTGCGGGTTGCACCGTGTTCTCAGCTAGCTCTTGCAAAAGCAGGGGCGGAAGGGGGCGAGGCAGCTAGCCCATGGGCGGCGCAGGGGCGGAGCCAAAATGCCTGCTAGCAAGATGGTGACGCAGGCGGCTCGCCAAAAAATCAGCGACGAAGCTGCAGCTTCTCAGGGCAAGGTGGCGCTTCTTCCCAAGCAAGCATGAGAGGTTGAGAGCAGTGCAGTCGTTTGCCCAAACCAAAGCACGCAAAGAAGTGTGAGCATGTATGCGCGCGTAGGAGCGGGAGCTCATGACTGTTTTCCTTACTTTGGTATTAAGGCTGTCGGCGCGGCCTCCCCCCCCTGTGCAACACTTGCCCAGCTTAGAAGAGGAGGAGCCGGATGGCATTCTGTCGTTTAGGTGCCCGGATTCAAACATTGGTGGGCGTGACACTTCCTTGCTTAGTGAGAGCCGAGACATGCTGAGCCTTGAGGCCGGGGTCTGGACAAACATGGCGCCCGCCACGTGCCCGGAAGCAGGGTTAAGGTTGCACACACAGGGCATGGGGTCCTTTAGGGATTCGTAGCCCCAAGAAGTACGATCATCCGAAACCTCTAAACCACATTCTGTCCTGCTCCAGCCCAGGTAGGTACTTGCGTTCGCGCTCCTGCGCATCTGGATCCATGGGCAGTGGACTTTGCTGTTCAGGACATCATTGGCTAAGTTGAACCGCCGTGAGAAATCTGCAACAGCTTCCGATTTGAGAATCAAAAATTGAGAGCGCCCGGACCCCAGATTCTGAATGATCATGTTGTTTTGTCGCCTCTCTCGCTCCTAAATCCAGACCCAACATCAAAAACGAACCTTGGACTGTGAATTACTCCCAGAATGAAATCCTGATGAGGCCTCTTACTCGATCCCTATAGATAGTCACTGCACTCCCGAATAAAACGTGAGTTTCGTCTCTCCGATGATGCGGGTTCTCAAATCCTCGCAGTTGCGGGGAGCCTTCTTGAAGGCCAGGGAGTCCGCTGCGGCCTTGGCCGACATCTGCGCCTCGGGCTGCGGGCTCTGTCTTTGAAGGGCGCTGACAACCGCACTTGGGCCCACGACCCGCTCAAACGGAGACAGGGCCATCAATGCCTGCCAGGGAAATGACAGCCTATCATGAAGCATACACAGGATGTAGTACAGGCATTTCACGCTCGTAGGGCATTCTGTCATGGCTGTGCCCTCGACCTCCACAGCGAGCTCCGCCTGAGTTTCGAGGTTCGATTTAGGCCAGGGATGGAGTGCGGTACGCAGACCTTGCTGATGCTTGACGTCAAGTCCCGGCCGATAACCCACGCCTTCGCCTCATGTCTAAACGGCCGGTGCTCAAGAACTATCCCTTTCATCCGGCCAGGTCACATCCCACCCGACCAGCTTCAGGGTGTTCATTGCCAGGTGCACCTTTTGACAATGGCTTCTCTCGAACGGCAGTAAGTTGGTTTGACCTCTTTTCGTTTCATGCGCCACGCTCGGACCGTCAGCAGGAAGGAACCCAAATTCAATCTTTCAGACCCCGCGGCTGGCAGCTGAGTCAACAACCTTCTGCTCAAGGCACCATCCCATTCTTTGCGGATGGGTTCAGTTGAGCAAGTTGGCCTACTTCTCGCTATCCCGGAGCGTGCGTGGCATGTGGTGATGTAGTCACTGCGCTGGGCAAGTTGTGGCAGGTGCAAAAGCACGAGGGCTAAGCTGTTGCCGCGTTGTGGCTGTGAGGCGCGGTGCCGCGATGCGCCATGATGAGCAAGCGATGAGAAAACGATCAGGTTCCAGGCAGACTCACTGCCACCAGCTGACTGGACTTTCTGCAGCGAGGTCGTTTTCTAACACTTGCAGCTGTCATTCGGACAGGCAGCATAGCAGCATCACACGACGGAATCGAATCTCATGTCGTGAATCATTGAAGACACGTGTCAGTCCCTTCCTCAGCCACACCATCCTGTACACCTTCAGTAAAAGCAACACACCGACCGCAAGAAGTTGCAGCATGCTTATCCCCCCAAGTACAACATCGCAGTCCGGCGGGGGCAAACCTGCAACTCCAGACGTTGAAACGTCGAGTCTTGCAGGTCTTTCCCTCCCACTGAAGGTTAAGACAATCCCCTCCCCTTCATTAGATTCAAGGCCTCGTTGCAAATCTCCAGGCCGATGGCATGTTGGTCCCTTTCCAAAGGCTACAGCTACGCTAGACTACCAAGGGTGCCCGACAGCCCGGACACGAAGACTCCAGAAACTAGCGAGTTTTTCGCTTTTCACGAGCAGGGCTCCTAACATCATCCCACACCCGAATTCCTCCCAATGTCATCCCAGCAGGGATGCTTTCGGCTATGGGCAATGTGGCCAAGGCGCATCGACGTCGGTGCAGTCCGCGATGCCCCGTGCAATCTGGCCAGAAGAAGCAAGAAGCGCGTTTTGATTGCGCTAAACTCAGGCAGGTTTTTCATCACTTGGCCTTCATTCTGGGGCTCGGGGCTACGGGGAGGACCGGCCTGCCAGTGCTCCTTCTTCCGGTGCACCATGTTTCGAAGCTGCTCTTCCTTGGCAGCGCACGAAAGGCCTGTCCCTGAGGGGTCCTGAAGCTGTTTGAAAACCTTGCGCCCGAAACCCCACACACAAACCGTGACACACAACATACACAACACAAGCTTTGCCTACAAGCGGCCTACAAGCATTGAGGCAGCTTAGGGTTCGACGAGACCCTTGGCCTTGATCACGGCAACGTAGGCCTCAGGGATCATCTGCGCCGGGTTTGAGGTTCGGATTGTTTGGGTTGTTTGGATCCTCACGGCTTCAAACGTTCTACGTTTTCAGGGCGTGTGATCTTGGGATGCTTGGGTGTTGACGCAGCTTCTCCTCGTTTGAGACTGCGGGGGTATTGCATCGCGAAAGGCCTTGTTTCGAGAGGATGGCAAGCCCATGTAGTAACTTAATACCTGTGGAGAGTAAGAGTACTGCTCATAGATGCCCCTGACATGTGCAGGCTCTTGTGCAGGCTCTTGAGGGATGCCTTGGGAGAGCTCGTTGCCTACATTGCGGCAAAAAACTTGCAGGACGTCAAGGCCCGGGCATCCACAAACTTGTGTCCAGCCTGTACAGACAGGAAAGCTTCGTAGATGCAGGCAGGAGGCAGACGCGGAGGGTTTGCCCTATAGATGCTTGATTGCCATCTGCCATGATACAGTTCTGCGACAGCCAGCGAAGTCAGTAGAGCCCTTTGCAAGCACTGTTCAGGATTCTTCTATGCTGAGGTGCTATGAGTACGTCGCCTCAGAATGACTGCGGGAAAGTCTCGGAAGCTAGCCGGTGCTTGGTCCGAGACTTATCGCCAATCAAGGGCTCGAGCACAAGACTTGTGCCGACCTGTAAGCGGACGATTGCTATGTGCCGACCTGTAAGCGGACGATTGCTAGATGGGACATGTGTTTTCGTGGAACCGCAGCCCTTGACGGCTGTAGACCCCAAACCCTAAACAGAGATCTCCAAACCCTGCTACGAAAGCTTCGAAAGCCGAAAGAAGCAACCCAACGATCTCAACCGTCGGTCTGAACAAATCCATAGCCACGGCCTCGTTTGACTCCTCGCGGGACATATCCTGGCTTGGCATGGGATCGGATGAAAGGGAAACCAGCTGCACGTTCCGATCTGAGTGTAGCGGTGACGGCAAGCCCGAGCTTCAACCCAAGCGACGCAGTCAACTTGGCATCATGGTGTTTACTTGGAGAGCTTATTTCGAAACGTCATTGCCAAGTTGTTGAGCTGTTGAAGAACAATGGCAGGGAGACAAATATTTTGACCGCCAACTCTAGACCTCCAAACCTCGACCCCTCCGAATTACTCCGAGTCAATCTGCTCTGCCCAGCTGCTGAAGGCCACCGCGCGGAACCACTCCCAAGAAATTGAAACTGGGGTGGAAAAAGAACAGCTCTAAGCTTGGGCCAGGCAGCGGAAAGCGCGCTACACATCGAAAGCAAGACCCATACTCCTGCAGAAACGCCGCGACGGAACCGCTGAACATTGCCAAGCAGCACTCAACATCAAGCACGTTATGATTCTAGGACTTTCAGGCCTAACCTCTAAAAGCCCTCATTCACGAGCACGAAGGGAGGGGACATGCGACAAACTTCGAAGGGCCTCACCAAGCCCTACGAACACGAAGAGAGGGGACATACGACTCACCTCCAAGAGATATGCCTTTACTTCTACAGTGTTCTGGAAGTGCAAACCTTTGGAAAAATGTAGGATGTTTTTGCGCTTGGATAGAACCTTTCCGCAGAGCAAGCAGGGTTGCAACTCTAAAACGGACTAAAACGGATATAAGGGTTTTTTGGAAACACCACAGGAGCTCTTCCCACCAAGAGAACATTTGCTTTAACCACGCTCTTTTCGGGGCACGGGGTTTAGGATTTCAGGGGCATTTTCACAACCCTTGTAGAGCCACGATTACGGTACCAGCACAGGCCTTTGGGTTTCATGGTAAGCAACTAGCCCCATCTGCGCCCGGATGACCAAATAGCAGAGCTCTCTCCCCCCATAGAATGGCCAACTTGGCAGGAGAAGTTTGGCACGCAGGCTCCGAGGCACGGGCCCTTCAAGCACGTCATGATTCTAGGACTGCCACCCTACGAGCACGAGGGGAGGGGACATGCGACAAACTTCTAGCGGCCTCACCAAACCCTACGAGCACGAGAGACGGGACATACGACTAACTAAGGGATATGCTCTTACTTATAGTGTTCTCAAAGTGCAGACTTTGGGAAAATGTAGGATGTTTTTGCGTTTGTATAGAACCTTTCCTTTCCGCAGAGCAAGCAGGGTTGCAACTCTAGCACGGTCATAAAGTTTGGAAACACCACAGGACCTCTTGGGCCAGGCAAGAAAGGGCTCTACACATCGAAAGCAACAAAACCCATATCCTGCATTACCGAATCTTAGCCCAAAGGCAGCAGAAGTCAGCACTGAAAAGCATTGCCAAGCAGCACTCAACAACATCGAGGAAGCCAAGTCGGAATAGGGGACAGGGGACAGCTGCAACGTGCGGCTACTTTCATGCTGCATCACGTGGCCACACCCTTCTCACCTTCTCTGTTTCCCTTTTGTTTTCCCTGTGGCAGGGTATGGGTCTGTCTTTAAGTCCGAGGCTGCAGCACCTTTTTTTTCTCGCGAGAGACTTTCCCTTCCTCGGGTTTCAGGATGGGAGTTCGCTTAAAAGCTCAGAGGTAGGCGCGAGCCACCAAACAAGGTTCTGCGTTGAGGCGCGCGGGCGCCGATGGAAGCTACAAGTTTCTGTCGTTTGTGCGGTTTCCACCGCAACTAAATCTTCCAGGCCCGAAAGAACGTTCTTAGCTTTCGGCTGAAGATCATGTCATGCCCAGATTGGGACAATAGCTTCGGGCCTAGAAGCACGCAAGGGCTATGAGAATGTCTCAACTTTCGCATGTAAGCTTCAAGAACCGCAGATGCTTGTAAACAAGGCTAGAAAGGTGTTGATGAGCTACGCAATTTAAGACATACCCACAGACGTCTGGTTGCGTCACTTCGTCGAATGGGAATGTACAAGCCTTGTGATCAAGTAAGGGCAGTCGAACGCTCAACGCGATGGCCCACTGCCATGACGGCTGAGTTCAGTATACTCAGTATACTGAGGCACATGCAGCTTGTCAATGTCACAGAGATCGTTCAAACGCCTGGGGCTTCACGGATCGAGGTAGGGTTCGGGTCTTCCACTTTGAGCCCTAAACTTTTGAAAGAAACCCCAAACCCTATACCCTAAATCCGAATCCCAGGAACCCTGACCCATGAGCCCACGAAGCCCTGAACCCCAGAGCCATGAAACCCCAAGCCCGCGACGGAACTCTGAAACCAAGGCGCGGCAGACGCAAAGGCCAAACAAATCCAGCCCCTTCTTTTTTTAAACTTAAGAAACCCAGCCCCTCGACTTCGCAAATTTAAGAAATCGAGGGGCTGGATTTCTTAAATTGAAGAAATTGAGGGGCTGGATTTCTTAACTTTAAGAAATTGAGGGGCTGGATTTCTTATTTTGGGCGGGGCGGGGGGGGGCGGGGCAGTCCGGGAAGGAATTTCTTGGGGGGGGGGGGGGGGTTAGAAATTGGGCTGGACCCCAAATTTAAGAGAATGGGGCCTAATCCCCACCTCCTATGGTTTTCGATGTCCGAAACGGTACAGTGACAGCGCCGCATAAGAAACCTCTAAGTTTTGGCGAGGGTACCCTCGATTTCTTAATCATGAAGCCCACTCAATTTCCGGAATTGTAGCCTCCACACTTTTGAGGGCACCCTGGATTTCTTAACGAATTTCTTAATGGGATTCGAACTGGCAACGTTTGAATTAGTAAGGCGACGCCTTATCCATTAGGCTGATCGCTCTCAAGTTCTTAATTGGGGGCTCCCCTCAAATCGGCAATCCGGCCTCTCGATTTCTTAACTCCCTCAAATTAAGAAATCCAGCCCTCAGTTTCTTAATTTGAGGGGTTTTGGGGTCCCGCCCCCCCCCCCCCCCCCCCCCCCCCCCCCCCGCCCCTCCCCCCCCCTGAAATAACTAATTCATCCCCCCCCTCCCCCCTAAAAAAGAAATCCAGCCCCTCAATTTCTGAAATTTAAGAAATCCGGCCCCTCAATTTCTTAAATTTAAGAAAGCCAGCCCCTCGATTTCTTAAATTCAAGAAATCCAGCGCCTCGATTTCTTAAATCTAAGAAATCCAGCCCCTCAATTTCCTAAATTTGAGAAATCCAGCCCCTCGATGACCACCTCTGGATGGACCCGCTCCACCCCCCTGCGGTTCAATGTTGGGACTTCGAGCTTACTTGGAGGCCCACCGCACTTGGCAAGTAGATTTCTGTATGCCATGATGAGCGCGAGATCCTTTCACAGTACTCTACTGCTTCACCAAGTATCCTGAAAGAAATCCAGAAACCTAAATCTCTAAATCTCTGAAGCCCTTGAGACTTAGGACCTTGCTCAACCCTCAAGCCACTGCACGAAACGCACGCCTGCTCATCGGACGTAGATTGGTCGAGCACAGCAGCATCCCTCAGCAGCGCGCTGGATTCTGCGTGCTCAAGACCCTCAAATAGTCACACGGTACTGCACATCGAACTCAGAGCTCCCGACCAGAAGCCAAGTGAACCAGCCGTCCTTCGGACAAGCACATTCTACTCCCGTCCGATTTTTGCCCCCCAAAGCCCAGGAGGGTGCTCGAAATGACGGCTGCGCAGGATTCGGGCGAGAGGGGAGCAAGAGGATTGCAGATCGAACCGAAGCCACGACTAAAAACCCGAAACCGACGTCTGAAGCAAGGAAACAAGGCTCCGAGAACCACTCCAGGAAGGGGGGAAGGTTATACCACGCAAGGAGTTCAAAGCTTACCATTGACAAGTTACCGCATTAAAGGACTCATTAAAAGCCCCTACAATTATAATACTACGGGCCAGTTCACTTATAAAGAATGCATGAAGTGAACGTAAGGCCCGTATTATTATATTGGGGCTTATAATGTACGTCCTTTATGCCCCTATAATTCTATTAAAAGGGCACATAATACGTTAATACGCTTATTGCCCCTTTAACTTACATTACTCAACAGCTGAGTTCAAGATGCTTTGAACGCTTGCAGTGCACTTAACCCCAGAATATTGACGTGGGTCCTGGCTCGGTTCCATGGTCTCGCGCGAGGAAGCCGCGCTGGTCTCCTGGACGGCTCTTCAATCATACTTGATTGCTTGGGCGAGGGGATTAATACGATCCATTGGAAGCTATACATACTGGCTTTGAATTCAAGGCACCGGTGCCCGGCAATTGCATTGGCATGTATTGCTTGCGCAGACAAACAGGCAGGCCCACCTACCTTCTCCCATCCCTTCTCAACCCTTCCCCTAGATCAACCCACCGCAACTTTGCTACAACTCAGAGCCACAGAGTGCTTGAAGCAGGGGGGAGGCTTCGGGGCCCCGTGTTGTAGAGCCAAGCACCTCATCGCTCCCCAGGCGGTCACCGCGGCACTGCTCGCCTTCGGTGGCAGGCAGCCGAAAGAATCTAGATTGCGCACAGCTTTAAGCGAAAACCAACTGCCTGAAGCAGCGGAACCGTTGGCAGCACGTTTCGCTGCCTAGCCGGTTGCGTCAGGTGCGAGCGACATCACTTTCAAACTCGCAAACAACAATGAAGAATCGGGGCCTCCAACTCGATCAGCTCCTTGCCGTAGCTGAGACGTTGCCAGTACACTCGCGCTTTGAACTAAAGCATAGTATTCTGCGGGTTGCACCGTGTTCTCAGCTAGCTCTTGCAAAAGCAGGGGCGGAAGGGGGCGAGGCAGCTAGCCCATGGGCGGCGCAGGGGCGGAGCCAAAATGCCTGCTAGCAAGATGGTGACGCAGGCGGCTCGCCAAAAAATCAGCGACGAAGCTGCAGCTTCTCAGATGACTGTTTTCCTTACTTTGGTATTGAGGCTGTCGGCGCGGCCTCCCCCCCCTGTGCAACACTTGCCCAGCTTAGAAGAGGAGGAGCCGGATGGCATTCTGTCGTTTAGGGGCTTGCCCGGATTCAAACATTGGTGGGCGTGACACTTCCTTGATCTTCCTTGCTTGCTTAGTGAGAGCCGAGACATGCTGAGCCTTGAGGTCGGGGTCAGGACAAACATGGCGCCCGCCACGTGCCCGGAAGCAGGGTTAAGGTTGCACACACAGGGCATGGGTTCCTTTAGGGATTCGTAGCCCCAAGAAATACAATCATCCGAAACCTCTAAACCACATTCTGTCCTGCTCCAGCCCAGGTAGGTACTTGCGTTCGCGCTCCTGCGCATCTGGATCCATGGGCAGTGGACTTTGCTGTTCAGGACTCAAAAACGCTCAATCTCATTGGCAGGGCTTCGGCCGGATTCACAGGAACCTTGGACTGTGAATTACTCCCAGAATGAAATCCTGATGAGGCCTCTTACTCGATCCCTATAGATAGTCACTGCACTCCCGAATAAAACGTGAGTTTCGTCTCTCCGATGATGCGGGTTCTCAAATCCTCGCAGTTGCGGGGAGCCTTCTTGAAGGCCAGGGAGTCCGCTGCGGCCTTGGCCGACATCTGCGCCTCGGACTGCGGGCTCTGTCTTTGAAGGGCGCTGACAACCGCACTTGGGCCCACGACCCGCTCAAACGGAGACAGGGCCATCAATGCCTGCCAGGGAAATGACAGCCTATCATGAAGCATACACAGGATGTAGTACAGGCATTTCACGCTCGTAGGGCATTCCCTCATGGCTGTGCCCTCGACCTCCACAGCGAGCTCCGCCTGAGTTTCGAGGTTCGATTTAGGCCAGGGATGGAGTGCGGTACGCAGACCTTGCTGATGCTTGACGTCAAGTCCCGGCCGATAACCCACGCCTTCGCCTCATGTCTAAACGGCCGGTGCTCAAGAACTATCCCTTTCATCCGGCCAGGTCACATCCCACCCGACCAGCTTCAGGGTGTTCATTGCCAGGTGCACCTTTTGACAATGGCTTCTCTCGAACGGCAGTAAGTTGGTTTGACCTCTTTTCGTTTCATGCGCCACGCTCGGACCGTCAGCAGGAAGGAACCCAAATTCAATCTTTCAGACCCCGCGGCTGGCAGCTGAGTCAACAACCTTCTGCTCAAGGCACCATCCCATTCTTTGCGGATGGGTTCAGTTGAGCAAGTTGGCCTACTTCTCGCTATCCCGGAGCGTGCGTGGCATGTGGTGATGTAGTCACTGCGCTGGGCAAGTTGTGGCAGGTGCAAAAGCACGAGGGCTAAGCTGTTGCCGCGTTGTGGCTGTGAGGCGCGGTGCCGCGATGCGCCATGATGAGCAAGCGATGAGAAAACGATCAGGTTCCAGGCAGACTCACTGCCACCAGCTGACTGGACTTTCTGCAGCGAGATCGTTTTCTAACACTTGCAGCTGTCATTCGGACAGGCAGCATAGCAGCATCACACGACGGAATCGAATCTCATGTCGTGAATCATTGAAGACACGTGTCAGTCCCTTCCTCAGCCACACCATCCTGTACACCTTCAGTACAAGCAACACACCGACCGCAAGAAGTTGCAGCATGCTTATCCCCCTCTTGTGCTACGCGACATGAGGGGGGGGGACCTTCCCAAGTACAACATCGCAGTCCGGCGGGGGCAAACCTGCAACTCCAGACGTTGAAACGTCGAGTCTTGCAGGTCTTTCCCTCCCACTGAAGGTTAAGACAATCCCCTCCCCTTCATTAGATTCAAGGCCTCGTTGCAAATCTCCAGGCCGATGGCATGCTGGTCCCTTTCCAAAGGCTACAGCTACGCTAGACTACCAAGGGTGCCCGACAGCCCGGACACGAAGACTCCAGAAACTAGCGAGTTTTTCGCTTTTCACGAGCAGGGCTCCTAACATCATCCCACACCCGAATTCCTCCCAATGTCATCCCAGCAGGGATGCTTTCGGCTATGGGCAATGATGGCCAAGGCGCATCGACGTCGGTGCAGTCCGCGATGCCCCGTGCAATCTGGCCAGAAGAAGCAAGAAGCGCGTTTAGATTGCGCTAAACTCAGGCAGGTTTTTCATCACTTGGCCTTCATTCTGGGGCTCGGGGCTACGGGGAGGACCGGCCTGCCAGTGCTCCTTCTTCCGGTGCACCATGTTTCGCAGCTGCTCTTCCTTGGCAGCGCACGAAAGGCCTGTCCCTGAGGCGTCCTGAAGCTGTTTGAAAACCTTGCGCCCGAAACCCACACACAAACCGTGACACACAACATACACAACACAAGCTTTGCCTACAAGCGGCCTACAAGCATTGAGGCAGCTTAGGGTTCGACGAGACCCTTGGCCTTGATCACGGCAACGTAGGCCTCAGGGATCATCTTCGCCGGGTTTGAGGTTCGGATTGTTTGGGTTGTTTGGATCCTCACGGCTTCAAACGTTCTACGTTTTCAGGGCGTGTGATCTTGGGATGCTTGGGTGTTGACGCAGCTTCTCCTCGTTTGAGACTGCGGGGGTATTGCATCGCGAAAGGCCTTGTTTCGAGAGGATGGCAAGCCCATGTAGTAACTTAATACCTGTGGAGAGTAAGAGTACTGCTCATAGATGCCCCTGACATGTGCAGGCTCTTGTGCAGGCTCTTGAGGGATGCCTTGGGAGAGCTCGTTGCCTACATTGCGGCAAAAAACTTGCAGGACGTCAAGGCCCGGGCATCCACAAACTTGTGTCCAGCCTGTACAGACAGGAAAGCTTCGTAGATGCAGGCAGGAGGCAGACGCGGAGGGTTTGCCCTATAGATGCTTGATTGCCATCTGCCATGATACAGTTCTGCGACAGCCAGCGAAGTCAGTAGAGCCCTTTGCAAGCACTGTTCAGGATTCTTCTATGCTGAGGTGCTATGAGTACGTCGCCTCAGAATGACTGCGGGAAAGTCTCGGAAGCTAGCCGGTGCTTGGTCCGAGACTTATCGCCAATCAAGGGCTCGAGCACAAGACTTGTGCCGACCTGTAAGCGGACGATTGCTATGTGCCGACCTGTAAGCGGACGATTGCTAGATGGGACATGTGTTTTCGTGGAACCGCAGCCCTTGACGGCTGTAGACCCCAAACCCTAAACAGAGATCTCCAAACCCTGCTACGAAAGCTTCGAAAGCCGAAAGAAGCAACCCAACGATCTCAACCGTCGGTCTGAACAAATCCATAGCCACGGCCTCGTTTGACTCCTCGCGGGACATATCCTGGCTTGGCATGGGATCGGATGAAAGGGAAAGCAGCTGCACGTTCCGATCTGAGACGTGTAGCGGTGGCATCATCGTGTTTACTTGGAGAGCTTATTTCGAAACGTCATTGCCAAGTTGTTGAGCTGTTGAAGAACAATGGCAGGGACACAAATATGTTGACCGCCAACTCTCGACCTCCAAACCTCGACCCCTCCGAATTTCTCCGAGTCATTCTGCTCTGCCCAGCTGCTGAAGGCCACCGCGTGGGACCACTCCCAAGAAATTGAAACTGGGGTGGAAAAGGACCAGCTCTAAGCTTGGGCCAGGCAGCGGAAAGCGCTCTACACATCGAAAGCAAGACCCATACTCCTGCAGAAACGCCGCGACGGAACCGCTGAACATTGCCAAGCAGCACTCAACATCAAGCACGTTATGATTCTAGGACTTTCAGGCCTAACCTCTAAAAGCCCTCATTCACGAGCACGAAGGGAGGGGACATGCGACAAACTTCGAAGGGCCTCACCAAGCCCTACGAACACGAAGAGAGGGGACATACGACTCACCTCCAAGAGATATGCCTTTACTTCTACAGTGTTCTGGAAGTGCAAACCTTTGGAAAAATGTAGGATGTTTTTGCGCTTGTCCTTTCCGCAGTGCAAGCAGGGTTGCAACTCTAGCACGGTCATAAAGTTTGGAAACACCACAGGACCTCTTGCAACGGCCAAAGGCAGCAGAAGTCAGCACTGAAAAGCATTGCCAAGCAGCACTCAACAACATCGAGGAAGCCAAGTCGGAGTAGGGCACAGCTGCAACTTGCGGCTACTTACATGCTGCATCACGTTGCCACACCCTTCTCACCTTCTCTGTTTCCCCTTTGTTTTCCCGCTGGCAGGGAAAAAGGGTCTGTCTTTAAGTCCGAAACGGGGGGCAGACCAGAGAGCCAAGCTGAGTCGGCCGTCCATCTGCAAAGAGGGCACGCTACAGTGCCCTCCGGAGGCAAGTTCCGGGGTATTCGCCGGGGAAGCCCCTATAAACTCCGGATCCTGCAGGGCGCTGAGGAGCGCTTGCCTCGGAAATGCTGAGCAGCGCCGCAGCGCAAGGTGTCCTGCGGGCAGCCCTCGACGGACCAGATTTTCCATTGAAAGTCTGGACAATCCTCGAAGACAACTGCACGAAGCAGGCTGCACAAGGTGTACATAGCGGGTACAGGTGGGCATAGCAAAAACAAAACACCGGGCGCACGCCCCCCGCTGTTTCTACACAAGCTCCCTTCCCAGCCTCTCTGACTGGCTTGAGAGCCTGCGAAGAGGGCCTGGCCGACCAGACCCCGACACTCGGAACGAGCCGAAACGGGGTACGGGGTGAACGCTGAAAGATCTTGAAAGATTCCGAAGGGCCCTCTTGGAGGGACCCCGGAACCACACTCCCAGAGCCCGAGAACTTGAAAGCTTGAGACACCATAAGCCGCTATGTTTAGCGCAGCATACCGCGTCTCAGCAAAGAACAACGGTGGCTTCAGCGGTTGCCGGAAGTCACGCGAAATACCTGTGAGCTCAGGCTGCTCCCCTCCTCTTCTTCCTCTTCTTCGTCTTCTTCTTCTTCCTCCGCTTCTCCCTCTTCTTCTCCCTCTTCTCCCTCTTCTTCTGCTTCTTCTCCTTTTGTCTGGTCTCCTTGTCCCCTGCTTCTGCTTCTTCTGCTTGGAGCCTACCCCTACTTGTGTGGCGCAAACCCCACCGAGCTTTTGGCTGGTTAGCGGTCATTGCGGTTATATTTGTGCTTGGGACTAGTGTTTAGGGCCCTTCAGATCATTGACTTCGGTGCTCCAGCATTCAGGGAGCCAAGATTCACAAAGTCTCAGCTGAACTTTTGAATGTAAGAGACGCTCATCAACATCCGAAGTCTGTCGAAAACCCTCCTGCCTTGGAGATCCTTCCTGCGGCGGAGCTGCAACGATGATGCCGAAAGCGGACACACGCAGCATCCGGGAAAAATAGGCACCCTCGCATGCCTCGGACCTCCGATGAGAAGGGCTCTGAGCCCTGAGGGAGCTTAGGATGCTTCTGTCAGAGCCCCGACTTCGAGGTGCAGGCAATGCGGGCCCAGGCGCCTTCCTCGAATTCGCCCCTTGCGCATTGACCTGGCCCCCGGATCTGATCTCGTGAAACTCGTGAAACTCGCTTCAGATGGGTTGCTTCTGAAATCTTCTGACTCATTGGGAAAACGTCGCGGAGTGCAGAGTGGGATTTCCTGCTCGAATCGAAGAGGCAGCCCTTTGCGCGCCTCAGTGCCTCCGCTTCCGGGGCGAGAGGCACTCCGTGTTCCTCGGCAGAACAACAAAGACACTTCGGTTTGGGCTGGGCCTTGAGAAACACCCCTGTTAAACACCTCAGCTGTAAGGCATTTTAAGGGTTCTTACGAGGCCCAAAAAAGGGCTTTTCGGCCTGAGTGGGTCTTTCGCAACACTTTGCAGCTCGGGCTCACCACGGTGTCGTATTTCCCGCGCTGCCAAGGGGCTTTCGCGCCGTTCCTTCTCAAGGACACAGCCAGGCAGATCGGGCTGTGCTTTGTTTGAGAAAGGGGCAGGGAGGGGGGGGGGGTTCTGGGTTTCTCTCTTGACTGGCTAAAGCATCTCCGCAACTGTAACCACACAACAGATGCATGTATGCATTGTGTATAATTGCATTGGCTTACATGTCTATAGGTCCATGTACATATACCTACCACCATCCCATGGGATCCCTCCTCGCGGCATTGAGGTTGGAGAGCGTCGTGTGGATGATACTCCGCAGGGCTTCCTTCGTGAACCACGCCTGGCGGCCAAAAGGAGCAAAAGCTCTCTGCCTGACGCAAAAAATTTCCCCCTCATCTTGCCACAGCTAGAATTCCGATGCCTCCAAGCTGCAGACTGCGCTTCAACATGTCAACATGTTCCCCAAACCTAGAGACCTAGAGAGCATTTTCGCTGCAGGGCCTGGTGCGAAGTCACCACGACTTGGTTGAATCCGATGAGCGTCATCAGCTCGTTGCTTTGTATCTGCAGAAGCGCACGGGATCACGCTCTCGCCCAGGCGGGGCGTGGACCCGGGAAAGGGGGGAGCGCGTTTTCCTAGCTACAGCTTCGGCATTGCCCACACATCACGCACGCAAGCGCGCATGTTTTGAGGCTTGGATCGCTTGATGGATTGGGGTCAAACAGGTGATACATGACTCATTCTGACTCGGGCACTCGGTCGCACTTTTGTGAACCACTTTTCCAGGATGATCCGTATGGACGAGCAACAGCTGCCGAGTCCACTGATTTACCGATGTCCAAGCTGAAGACAAGAGGCCACGTCCCGGCTCCAATCTCGATGGAAGTACTCACCCTCCTGTGTTGGCGGCAACAAAAACAAAGGACCAGAGAGATCGCCCTTGAATCGAGGTCTCCTACAATGCCCCCAAAAATGGAGGCTCAACATCAGAACACCCTCCAAAGCCTCTCCTATCTTCTTGACGCCCTGGGCTCCATCGCTTCCTGAACCTCTCACCCCTCAAATCTCCCTTAGAAAAGCCTCTCCCAAATTCCGTCCTCGGCCACCACATCAAGGCCTGCTCCACCAATGATGCCTGGGGCAGAGCTCTGCTCTTAACAGCTGACAAGCTCACATCGACGGCCGACAGCCGTTCATGCCCGGAGGCCTCCAACGGGGTGTAGGCCGGGCAAAAAAACCGGGTAAAACACAGAGATGTGTGCACTTGGTGGCCGGTTTTGGAGGCGATTCTGTGAGGCCGCCCCCGGAGAGGACGACTGCCGAGGGAAATAGCCCTTGAACCGGACAGCCCCTCTCTGCCCTCCCCTGCCTTGACGAAGCCCGTCGATCAAAGCCTTCGTGTCGATCAGCCCACCCCGGGACACATTCACGAGCAGGACACCTGGAGGGCTCGCTTGCTCAGGCTTTTCTGTCATTGGTGCTGCTGTTACTGTTGCTGTTACTGCTACTGCTACTGCTACTGCTATCGTTAATACTCCTCTGGTTCTTAGGGTACGGAGCTTTGGCAGCCTCAGAGTTTGTGGAGGATGCAAACCAAGCCTTTCCAAGACGGCACACCAGAAAAGCGACATTGCCAGGAAAAACTGGTCTGTAGGGGACGAGCGGAGAAGCCACATTTTTTTAAGATACAATTCTCCCAATTCCTTCCCTTACAAGCACCAAGAGACAAAGGAAAAGGCTGCAGGACTCTCCGCGGAGGCGCCTTAAGCCCGAAACACCAAGAGCAACCCCAGGCCCCAAATTCTTAAAGTACCCACCCCCCAAATAAGCCCGGTAAGCTTTTGCCGCGAGGAGCCTCGCTTCATCTTGGCGATGGCTTCGGCATTGATGAGCTTGGCCTAATATTTGTGACACAGAGAGAGGGGGCGCCCCCCTGTCTAGGGCTTCAAAGGCCCAGGGCACGTGAGGGCCCCTTGTTGAGGGCTTCAAGGACTCTGAGGAATGCTCATCTCAGGCCTTGCCTCAAGCATATTGACAAAAGCTTTTCTCGGAGATCGATTCAGGGGCACTCAGTGGGGAGTAATGCCGGGACACTGTCTCGCGCAGCAGCGGCACATGAAGGCAGATGATGTCGCTCGTGCGAAAAAGCTCATCCAACGACCTCAAGCACCCAAGACGTGAGGAGGATCCTCAAACAGGGCAGCACTGGGGCAACCATGATGTTCGGAATTGTCATCGAGATTGTTTTTTCCACTCACCCGTGCCTTAACCCTCTCGAGACCGCCTCTCCTGCAGCATCGTACGGCTTTTTTGCCGGGGGCTTCAGTTGCACAGGGCTATGGCGGCCCATGGAATCGGTGTGCTGCAGGCTGAACTCCCTGAGCAACTGAGCGGTTGAACATGGAACCATTGATCCGAGCCACACATACGGAATGCCCAAGCCCGTTGGCGGCGGTTCCTTGATCAACTCATTCCTTGGGTTCACAGAACTCGGGGAGCTTGAGCTGAGGGGATCAAGGGGGCTGTAAATTCTTAGTCTCGGGGATCCTAGTCAGAGCACATTGGGAATTACTAGTCAAACCCCCTCCGACCCCGTGTGACTCCGCTTGCACGCCGGGCATCTCCTCGATGTCATGGGCGATGACATCACAGCGGTATCCTGAAAGGGGCGGAGACTGCACAAAGCAATGCTCAACACAACTCATCTTCCACCAACCATAACGCGCACAGGACAAGAAAAAAGGACGTATCAGGACAACCCCTGGGTGACATGAGCGGCTTCACCTTCACCTAGCAGTCCAGCGGCTGTACCTTGCACCTTTAGCCAAGGAACCATTCTTGAATATCCGGGCAGCCACGCACCCTGTGCGGCCAGTGCCTATGATGCCGACCTTTGCAGGGCGAGCGAGCGAGAGAAGGAGAGAGAGAGAGAGAGAGAAAAAAATAAAAATAAAAAATAAAACAAGTATGTGTATATTATAAATATATATATATGTGTATATATATATATATTATGTATATGTATATTTATATATGTATATTTACACTTATGTATTTCTATATTTATTTATTTGTCTGTATTTATTTGTATTTATTTTATCTCTGTATTCATTGGTTCGTTCTATTTATGCGATGGTTGAATACGCAATGGGACGCATGTGGCCTTCTTGCCCACCATGTCAAAGCCCTGGAGGCCAGTCAGTGTAAAGTTCCCACGTCGGGTGCCCTCGGCGGCCTGGCGCACAGTTTTAGGGCGCCGGCTCGAGAACTCCCCTCGTGACACCACGTCGCCAAGACAAGCCCCAACATCCCCAGCCAAAGTGGAGGAGCACTTACATCCATTGCAGCCACATCCCCTCCGGAAGAAGCTCTGAAAAGGGGCACTGAAAGGCACTTGCAGCACCTGCTGAGAAAACAAATCAACCCCCCACGAATAATAGAAAAGAAAAAAGAAAGCTCCTGCGGGATGCTTCGGTTCACCGAGGTCGCCAGCGCCACGGCGTGCTCACCAGATCCGAAGGCCGAGTAGGCCGGAACCCTGGCAGCTTGGCATTTGCAGGTTTAGGGCTTTAGGGTGTCAGGTTCCATGAGTTTAGGGTTCCATGGCTTTAGGGTTCCATGGCTGTAGGATTTCAATGGCTCAGGGTTCAGGGGCTAAGGCTACATCGCGACATGCGTGAAGAGAACAGTGACACGCCTAAGCAAGAATTTCTCAATATGTAGCACGAACATTATATATACATAAAATGTGGATGTGGACGATACACTGTTTTGAAGACTTTTGGCTTTCTGAACGGCTTTCTCGGCCTGGTGATGACGAGGCCGAGTTCGTCAGCCTTCTCCTGCGCATCGGAGTCACGTAAACATCAAGCAACCCTCCTGGTGTTTGTGCAGCATTCGGGATCAGATGGGATCAGGAACTATGGAGGCTTTGCAAAGCTTAAGTCCACATTGTAGGCCAGGTTAAGAAAAAGGCTCCATCTCCTTGGCGCGCCCTGAAGCCCCACAAAAAAAAAAAAAAAACACGACAACTGTTTCGCGGCCCGGTCCACGTCCACGTTGTTGAAACCTCCACATCGCAGCGCCACCATCTTCACCCCGAACTCCTCCAAACCGGGGTTTTGAAGGGCCAGGCCACAGTCCAGGGTTGTCTTTGTCTGCCTAGACCATGCTTGAGAACATGCTTCGGCCGGCTCTCTGCATTCTTTGAGCAGCGGAGCTTAGGTTTAGGGCAGAAGAGACTGAAAAAAAGCAAACTCATCAAAGCCCCTAAAAACCCAAGCCGCCCCAAGCCCCAAGCAACCCCAGCATGCTTCGAAGGGATTTTCAGGGCCTTAATAAATTAGAATAGGGTGCTGGGGGGTATTCTCGTAAAACTAGGAAGGAACCATCAAGGAATTCTACTCGTAATTATCAGGTGTCTCGACTTCCTTCAGCATGGTCAGGATCCCCGCGGAGCAGTCGTCGTGAACCTTTTCTTCCCCCAACACACGAAATGCCTCTGAGGGCTTCAGAGCTTCTTTTCAACGGACTTTGAGGGATCCAGGAAGCAAACTACAGTTAGCCCACTCTTCTCGTGTCACGCGCGCCACAACCCAGACCGAGGAACCCACTTCGAGGCACGCGACACCCCTCCAAAACACAAAACCTCCACACTCCACCCACGCACACACACACACACACACATCTTCTACACCACCTGAAGGCTAATCACGAATCCCCGCAATGGAAACCGGAGCTCTTGTCATCTCTTCGGTTCTTTCGGGGCTCCCCTTCGGGACTCTTTCGGGCACTGTCCCACTGAGAGGATCCAAGCCCAGGCACGAAGACGCAGACCTCGGAGGACGTGGGACGAGCTCAAAAGAAAAAGGAAAGCCAACTGCCTCACTCAATTCTTGGATGGGCCTGTGCAAACTCTTTGAGTGGGCGCTTCAGGGATTCAAAGGGATTCGAGGGCTCCATCCTGCCTCAAACACCTCTCCCCTCATTTCCCCACCCATTTTGGGAGGCCCCGGCTGCGTCGGTGCCCTTCGCGTGCATGACGGTCTCAGGGCACAGCGCCGCCTCAAGCAGGGCTCAAACCTGTTTCCACCAGCAAAAGCACTCCTTAGACTTGTTCTTCTACAGAGTCGAAGCCAGCGCCTTGTAAAACTGGAAGGACATGTTGGCGTCAAACTCCTGAAGAGGAAGCTTTCGACTTCGAGGTTGACGCGGTTGCTTTAGGCCGGACGGTGTCTGGTTCATCGCCCTTCCACTAATTGGGGGGGATTTCCGAAAATAGGGGTACCCCGTTTTTTTCGGGGGTTCGTATACGTAAGCGGGAGAGTATTTTGGGTGCATGATAACAGGGGATACTCCCAATTTGGGAGAAAATCTATATCCCGTCCCCTAAAAAACAACTCCCAGGTCCCTCCTCAGCCATCTTCTCGAAAACCTCCTTGTCGTGTGGCATTGCGGAGTAGAAGGCGACCTCTGAAGGGGAGTACCGGAGTATGAACCCCGGTGGTTTGCTCCAACCACCAATACCCCAAGAATTCTCGCCTTATTGGCCCCTGTTTCTGCTCCAAGCAAGAAACACCGAGAACTGAACAGAACAACGGAACAACCGTCGGAACCTGCATTCTTTTGTGGTAGATGCGCTGTCTGTCATGTCGTCCGTGAACGAAGTGCGTTCGACTGGCGCCTAGATGCAGAGCTGTCAAAATCTCTGCTCCCCACACTTGCCCGCCCTGTAAACTGTGGTCTGGAGCCCATGCGATGACCTTGAGCATCGTTGGAACCTGCCCATGGGCCGAGTCGCCCGAAATGGTCGGGTATGCGTGTTCTCCAGCGCCGGCAGCTCCTTCTCCTGCAGCGTGACTGTCACTGCGTTTCAGACCCGGATTGGAGAAGTCTCTGCCGGATGGTTCAGGCAGCTCAACGTTTCCAACACTCCCATCTCTCAGACAGAACCTCCTGCAAGCGCAACGGCGCGCACAAAGGGGGGAGGGGATCTTTACAGAGAGAAAGGCGCAGCGTCTTTCCGAAAGGCCCCTCTCCAAAAGCCGTCCTTCAGCTCAGGGCCAGGTGCGGGCAGTTCCTTCCTGCTCAGGGAGAGGATGGTGATGTTTTTCCCCTTGTACATGGGCCACAAGATGAAGTACAATGTGAGGTACAAAATATTACAACATGGACCCGTGAGCTACACCATTATTACCATTTGCTACAGTCCTAATCACAACTCTATGGGAATGAATCCTAGGAAAAAGACTATCAATATGTGTAGATATATATATATATATATATATATACGTATAAATATATATGTATGTATATGTATATATATATATATATGTTACATACATATTTTTTATACCCCTCTCAGCCCAGGGGCATGAAAGCCATTCGCTGGCTGCGCTCTTGGTGGCGGCCTGGCGGACGCTGGGGGGGAGCCAAGATCCCGCAGAGAGACTTGCAGAGCAGACGCTCCCCGAAAGCTCCCTAAGACTTCCTTGAAGCAGGGTTTAGGGTTTAGGGTTTAGAGTTTAGGGTTTAGGGTTTAGGGCTTAGGGCTTAGGGTCCCACATGCCATTCCCTCGCGCTCCCCAGCAGAGTGCGCGCCTTTCCCATCTGCCTTGGGCACCTCCGGCGGCAAGCAGACCTGTTGGCATCAGAAGGTCAGCCCACCCAGCGCTCACACTCACAGCGGACTCCGTCGTCTTGCTGCTTTTCACTGCATGAGGAGGCTCCCCGGCTCCCCACACCCGAACTTCCGAAGAGCATTTTTGCAACGCAGCGGAAGCAAGAGCAACTTAGTAGGTCCCTGTAAAACCCTGTGGGACTCGAGCTCAAGATGTCCGACAAGGTTCACTCTAAGTTCGGAATTAGGTACCCCATGAGACCCCGTCTCACCTCCCACAGGCGGATACCGGAGCACAAAAGGGATCCTGTCCGGTTCTGGCCGAGCAGCCGTGTCCAGCACTCCATTCTGCTTTGGAGGTCCCGTGCCCTCCCGCACACCTGCAGGTTGCAACAGCAGACCCACAAAGAAATCAAAAGCGCTTCGCGTCTGCGAGCTTCAATACTGCACCACAAAATCTCCAAGCTTCCTCCCCCAAACTGTGAGCACTAAAAAAATCACCCGGGCAGCACCCTGCATGCTCTTCAGGGTGGTATCGGAGATGGTCTTCCTGGGCTGGCCCAGCTTTCCCAGAGCGGGGTCGATGCAAAGATTGGGCTTCGCAGAAACTCGTGCAGTGTACTCGGGTAAGTCTTGATGCTGCGAAGTTTTGCCGCCGAACATGATGTTGGATTTCACTGGAGTGAGGGTCTTGTTTGGGAAGGTCTTCGTTCCAATCGTGGGCCAAGAAGGGGCTGAGGAAAGCCCCACAGCGCTCAAAATCCTACACCTATTCTTTGAGCTGCAAGACTTCACACTCCTGCTGAAGAACGCCCAGCTTCAATGCCTCCTCCGTGAAAAATGCCAAGTGCCTCGGCTGCTGATCACACTGAGCTCCACCGCAACCCACCCTTAAAGAGCGATACATCCTCTACACGCCATTAACTGCACACCCAATTTGGGAGCTTTGGGGGGTCTGAGCCTCCATGATTCTTCCGCAACACACAAATTTCAAGATCCGCACTCTGCTAAATTCCCAAAGTCTCCCATGACATCTCGGCCAGGGGGCGGAGTCAAGATCACCTGAGCCCGGGTCAGGGGCTGTGTTCGGGACGGCAGTGACCATTGTGCTGGGGATTTTCGGGTTCACGTACAATGTATCCAGCCAATCCCTGCATGTAGAATCACCGATTGCGCCCAGCAAAAGAACCTCCAAAAGCTCTTGCCCAAGACGCGTTCGGCATGCGAACCAGCGTTGCGATGTTGTCATCGGTAATGCATCCCGTAGAGAAGTCCCTGCGAACTGTGGCCAAATTCTCAGGGGCCTGAAGGGTTGACCGGGCTACGGCTTGAGGCTCCTTGAGGCAATACGAGCACATCGGGGGGACATGTGCTGGTAGGACCCAAGGAAGAACCACAAAGTCACTACAACTCAGCTGCAATTCCCCCAAAAAGACACATCCGAACAAACTCGAGTCCCAAAAAGCTCTGCGTCTCCCTTCTTGGAAGTGCGGGGGCTCCCGCCTGAAGAAGTAGGGGGCTTCGCCTTCCACCACGTCCATGGCCGCGCCCCCGATGGTTCCATCCTGGAACCACAGAGGAACACCAAAAAAGGAGCCAGTGCCCCCAAACCCCACAAAAAAAAAGCGAAGCATGAAGAAAACAAGCAGGAAAAAGAAGGGCTGGTGAGGCACAGAGCCTAAGAAGCCCGTAAAATCCCGTAAATTTCGAGGGCCGCTTTCCCAGCTCTCTCGGAAGCCTTGAGGCCCTGGATGAGCGCCGTGGTGTCAATGAGCCCACCGCGCGAGGTGTTGACAATCATCATGCCCTTCTTCCTGAGCGGAAGGTACCCGAGAGGCCCGAGAGGTTGAGGGACGCTGAAGGCTTCAGGGCGGCGCCCGGGGCGCGCTCAAAATTCTCTCATGACTCATGCCCCTTCGACTTGGGTTCCACATGGCTCGGGGATCACTTTCGGCAGCGTGCAGAAGCATCCGATTTGAGCGCTGCCCAGCCACATGATCTTCAGCTTCTCAGCATTGATCAGGTGCTTTGTGGAAGGCAGCAATGGTGCCTCGGCTCATGGAAACTATTCCCGTGGTTCCCAGCATATTCCAAAACTGGAAGATGAGTTCCTAGATGCTCCACAGGTGCGCAGGTTGTTCCTGGAAAGAAGCCCTGTGCTTCCATGGCTCCGCGTTTTTGTACGTGCTGTTCAGGCCCCTGACATCCTCAAGCTGAGACCTCCCTTGAAGGTCCGGGGCAGGACTCGGCACTAACTAATATGTGTTCCAACAACTCATGTCCCGAGCTCTATACTCCCTTCCTCTGAAACTGCCCGAAAATGCTTCATGAAGCCACGGCGCGTGGAGCGAGATAAAGTCACAGGTGGATAGCACCTTTGCCGAGATCGGGCAAGGATTGGGAAAAGCGCACGGGATAAGTCACATAAGAATTACAATCGAGAAGGCAAGCGCTGTGGCCGGGCACTCCGGCACTTAGTCCGCCAAGAATCGAAGCCTCTCACTACAAGCACCCGATCTCAACAGGAACTTTGCTTCAGGTCCCAAGGGCCGTGTCCAGGTCCAGGTAGGGAATGCCCAAACCATCCGGAGCGGGGTCGCTGATCTTCGGGTTCCTGAAACCAGAGAAAGTCTTGTCAAAAAAGAATCTCAGGCTCGGGCAAACCCTCTCTCTTATGCTGGAAATCTCTCAAGCCTGAGCCTCTTAAGAGTTGTTTCAAGAATGCCATAAGAAGGCCCCAAGAACGTGTCGCCCTTAGACCCGGAATTGGTGCTCGGCTTCATTCTTGGGTCGTTTGGGGGGACTCTGCAGGTCGCAGATTTCAGGCCTTGAGCTTGAGGCTTTTGAGGTTTTCGATTTCATCGTGAGAGCCTTAAGCAGATCTTGCCAGATTTTGCCAGGTGTCGGGAAGACATCGTAGGCGACCACATCGCACTCAAAGCCCTTCTTCAACACCGTTGCAGCGATGGTTCCGATCCTGAAGGCAGGATGCTGCTAAACCGGCTCGAAGGATTCTGGGAGAGCCAGGGGCCATGAGAAAGGCTTCCCAAAAAACGTGGGAGCCTCCGAAGCGACCTTTGGGACGAAAGGAGAGGAGGGGGGGGCTGGGGGCCGGTACCGGAGGCTTCCGGTGGAACTGGGCAATTCTTGAAAGCTGGGGGGACAGGAGATCTGGCGGAATCTGCGCAACACCTTCTTCTACAAGACTACCAGACCCATCCCACACAACCTTCATTCCAAAAACAAGCCCCCCCAAAACCCAAAGCCCTGAGCACCGTCTCAGAAACTGCTGCAAGGGGCAAGCCGGTGCCAATGATGCCAACGCGCTTCCGGTGAAGGTCGCAGCCCAGCTGGCCGTCCTCGCGGACTCGCTGGGTTTGGGGAGCTTTGGGGTTGAGGAGTAGGGGCGCTCGGCTTGCTGTGGCGTTCGGTCCAGCTTGAAGTTGCCCATGCGGCTGTTGCGGTAGGCATTGGGGATGCGCCGGTTCCTGGGATCTTGAGTTCGAGGCCTTCAAAGGGTTTGGAGAGCTTTTCGAGTGCGTAGCCATGCGCGTTCGAGGGTGTCGGTGGTTTGGGCAGTTCAGGGTTCGGGGGGCCTGCTCAGTTTTGGGGCCTTGCAACTCCCAGCAGGGCTGGCAGGGACCTTCTTTGGGTTGACTGTTGCAGAGCCGGGCGGCAGTGACAACAACAGCGCCACCGCATGCTCCCCAACAGCGTAGGGGCCTCGGCCCAGGAAACAACACAAGGGCAGATTCGTCGGCCCCTGCCCCCCCCCCCCCCACAGTTCCCTCTCCTCCCTCAGCACTCCTATGGCCTATGGCAACTGCAAGAGCCATAAGAGCCTTAGAACCATGGGAAGCCAATCTCCTCTTCAGACCACAACTGTCCGCGAGTTGCTGTAGGCAGGGACACGGGACACCGTGACCCCGGCATCCTGGGACACAAGCGCCAACATTCTACAACTACATAATTCTTAAGTAATTATTTCAATATTAATTAAGTACTGAATTAATTGTTCATTTATACAATTTTTTCAATGTCTTCACTCGAAAGACGAAAAGGCCGGCTCGCGCCTTTGCCGCCCGGAGATCCACGCGGTCGAAGCCGGCACATCGGAGGGCAATGAGCTTCACACCCTCCTCGCCATGCTTGTTGAAGTGCTCTCAGTAAAGTAGATTAGAGAGAGTATAGAATAGTTAGTATCCCAGCATTCCCCCCAAATTCTCCACTGTGGGGGAGAGGCTACCGGGTTTCACTTCTATATTTGAGACTTCTAAGGATTCAAGGACTCAAGGCTTCCGCGCGCGCCTGTGCTAAGGCCTTGACGACATCTTCCCCTGGCCAAGCAAGAATGGACAGCAACAAATGAGGCAACGAGTGGAGGAAAGGGCAAAGAATAAAAGAGAGTGCGCCGGAGCAAAACCCGTGGAAGTTCTATGGCGATTTGTTTGTGCTGCGCAGCTCAAGGATTCAGCGTGTCTTGTGAATTCTGCGAGAAGGTCAGCGGAGCATGATCACAGAATTTCGGGCGCTGAACTTCGGGGGAGCGCCTGCGAAGTCATTCACGAAGGTGCCTCGGACAGGTGGGGAAGAGGTAGGGGAAACGGTGCAACAAGAGGCAAGAAGGATGCAAAGGGTCAAGGGTTTTGGGTTTTGGGGGGGTTAGGGCCTAAAGTTTAGGGCTCTTGGTAAAATGGCAACCCTGGAAGTGGGAAGCGCCGCTCGCAACATGGCAACATCAAGCTTCCTCGAACAGAAGATGCCGATTCTCTGGTGTCCCCCACAGAGCTCACGGGGAGAGAGTGTGTGAGAGAGAGAGAGATGCATCTAGCAAAGAGCTAAAAAAGAAAGAGAAAGCGGGAGAGAGGGCGAGGGAGATTGTACGTTCTGCCGCTTTACCCCCAAGGTTTTGAAGCCCAAGCAGCAGACCGCTGAGCAGCCCTTGGCAAGGGACACCGTGTCAATGTTCAGCCTGAGGCTCTCCAGGCTAAGGGTTTGTTTTCCGGAAGCTCTATGCTTCCAAATGCGTGAAAAAAGGGAAGGGTTGTTCTTTCTGGTAGAGTGCTAGGGAAAGCTCGAAACTGCTGCGTCATGGAAGCCACGGCAAGCCTACGCAAACCTCTCTGGGCCAGGACGTCCTCTGTGCCGCCCAAGGAGCTGCTCCGGGTGATAGTCGAAGTCGAAGTTGCACCCGAGCTCCTCCCATGTTGAAGTTGAGGCGCAGAGGTTTCTGGAGGGTGCGGATAGGGTCTTGAATAAGAAGAATATGAAACCAGAGCAGATACCATTCACTACCTTAACGGAACAAGCAAAAGCAAGAAGAAATCTCAGAGCCCGATGTTCCTATTCGCGCTTCGCGCCGGAACTCAAGAAAGAGTATCCAAAGGTCTGATTAGATGTTGACCCTGTGAAGGAAGACACGCTGAGAAACCTTGAGGGCCTCCAAGCAAGTCCCCCAAAGATCCCCATGAAGGTTCAAAGGCACCGAGAGGGCCCATTGGCAGGGTATCCTGGTTGGTTCGGTCGAACCACTCGCGATCGTAGGGTGCGCAGGAGAAGATGGCAACCTCCCCGTCTGGAGCGGTGTTATGAGCTCTGGGGGGGGGTTACAAGCCTGCTTCTCTACCCAGAAAACAGGCGGAAGAGCCCGAAACATCTTGTGCACACACGCCGTCCCGGACTCCCCGCACCAAGCCTTGAAAGAGCTGCGCTTCCGCAGGGAGTGGACCTGAGCCGACAATATATACATGGAAAAAACACATGTGTGTATACAGTATCATCTACATCTACATGTACATATACGATGGGGCCAGGATGAATAAAAGTGGCCGCTTGCTCAGCCAGTCACAAACCAACGGACCTGCAAAACCTCCTCACTCAAAAAGCATCCAAAATGCGAGCAAAAGCACATGCACTGCAGTTCGGTTGCCGTAAATGCGACCAGGCACAGGCGACCGATCTCGAAAGAGCCAGGCAACGAAGTCCTCTGAGCACAGGTCTCTTTGAGGCCTCTTAAGAACCTGGAACAAAGCCAGAACTGTTTCCACATAAATGCGCAAAGAGACACTCCAGGTGGAGAGGCCCCAAGGAGAAGGGGAAGCAAGAAACCTAAAGTCAGCAGGCTGCAACGCGCCAAACCAGGTCCCTGCCAGTGGCGAGTGGAGGTCCTTGTACTCCACCAGCGGCCCCCATGGGTGCAAGAGTGACTCCTCGGATAGTGGTGGCCGTGTGGGAGAAGAGGCTCCTTCGCGTCATCTCCCCTCCCCTATTTTGATCCGTCGTCACAGAGTCAAGAGTCGTGTCCCACCTTACTTTGCCCCCCCAGCCCCCAGCGAGCTCAGAGCTGAGAAGCGCAAACAAATTCCGAGCCGGGGGGGCAGAATGCTGACGAGCGCACAGGTCTATTGCAGCGTTGACGTCTTTAGGCTCTTGCACTAGTGGACCCATGGATGTGTCTGAAGTCAAGGCTTGAAAAACCTGAGAGACATTGCTGGCTTCAAACCCCTTCCCAACCTGCATTCATATGACATTTCATATCTGTCCCAAAATCGCGGAAACAGTTTCAAAGAATACGGAAGTCCCTAACGGTTCTCATATCTGTTCCTTAAATCGTGAGACAATAATCCTGTCCTATGTGCCTGAAAACCTTGAAAACCAAAAAACCCCTGAAAGCAACAATAGTCCAGCCCAGCGGCGATCTCGTCGTCGTGCCAAGCGTCTGGCAGAGCAGTCTTGAGGGCCTCAGTCTACTGGGGGGAGGGCCTCTCCCTCCAACCACCTCTTACACATCTGGGACATTATCACAAAGAGAAAACAGATGCTCAGCAGAACATAAGCGGGCTTCTGGATCAAATGAGACGGTCCCATACGGCCTTGGCTTTAACCTTAACCTTGACAGATCCTGGCGAATTTGGCGGTTGACACCCCCCCCCCCCTGCAAGATTCGCCCCCAACCTTCTCGAGCAGCTCGGATTTCACTGTCCCGGTACCTGCTTGGAGCGTGCTCGGTCAAACATGGTCGAAACCAACTTACAAGATGTGTTATTAGACAAACTCTGCAGGTCTGTAGACTCAAAATGTTCGAAAATCTGAAAGTCGGGCAGTGGAGGGCGCTGGAGATGAAAGGCATTGGGGTTTGGGGGCATCAGGAAGCTGCACAAAAGCTCCTCGCACGGCGCCTGCAACGTCGACCTTCGCGCATTGGGCGATGATCGTCTGAGCCATGGCTCTGGGCTACCGGCTCGCAAGGCACAAGAGGGCCAAACTCAATACCTAAGCAAGTCAAACAAAACGAAGGGTGAGAGCACGGCTTGGGGTTCTGCAATGCAGCAGGTTCAGATTTGCCTGGCACTTTCGTAATGGAAGCCCGAACTTCGAAACACGACACGCTACTGCTTACCTAGGAGGCAGGCCGGACAGGGCTGCAGAAGACACAGAACGCATTCGAGTTGCCATGACGTATACTGAGTGTAAATGTGAAAAAAGCTGTCTGCAAATATTCGTCAATCCGTGGGATGGCTGGCAGTGGCCGCAGCATCCAGACCCGAGCGTTGTGGAGATAACGGTCATGGTGGCGTTGGACGCAAAAGCAACGAGCACAAGCGTGTAGTTCACAAGCGTCGGACGGACAAAAAAAATCACGTCGAACATCCCCACCCTCCCCTTCAAAGGGGGACACAAACATAGATATGGATATGGGCGCGGCTTACGGTGCTTAGCATTTTCTTGCAAGCATTGCTGCTACGAACTTCGTGGCTCATGGTCCTTGCTACGCGCTGACCGAGCAGGTTGGTCTTGAGAAAAGTGAGGCCGCGCGTGAGGGTTGGAATTCAATCATTATTGGATGATCAAGGCTGGCTTCGGGGACCAGTGACCCGACGAGCTGGACTTTGGGGAGATTGGGGATTGGGACTGGAGTACACCTATGAATGGACAGGCTCCTGCCTGGATGGTTGGCCAGAATGTTGGGAAGGGCGAAAAAGGACCTTCGCGCACACAGACTTGCCCTGCGTGACTTCTCAATTCGCTGAGATCTCATATGCCTGATGTCAGTTGGTGGTGATGTTTCACATACATCACCGCAGTTTTTCACAACCCTCGACTGACCACGGAGCCAGACCTTGCGGCGCGTGAACCCGCTCCTGCGGCGGACAATGCGCTTCTGCAAAGCTGTGTATTTGAACTCGATGTGGCAGGACAGAAGCTCTGACAAACTTGGCCGAACAGGCATGGGGCTCACGGATCAGGAATGATGGGCAAAAGTTGGCAAGAGGCCCAGCCCAAAACAGGAGCGCCCAGCCCAGAATCTCCCTGGAGGGACCCCAAAGTGTCCAGCTGCCCAACCCCAAATCTGCCTGGTGCCCAAGGTCGTCTTGGAGTGCCCAATCCCCAGGCTGCTGGAGTGCCCCAATCCCCGAGTCTGCCTGGAGTGCCTAACCCAACCCCAGAGTCTTCCTGGAGCCCCCAACCCCAGTGTCCCTGGAGTGCCCAGCCGCAGAGTGTCCGTGGAGCGCCCAACCCCAGAGTATCTCTACCAACACTTGCGATGGCCACACACCGTTTAGGTCTGCATTCCATCAACCCGTGCAAGCACACTCAGATTGCATTCCAACCCTCACTCCCACCCTCACTTTTCTCAAGACCAACCTGCTCGGTCAGCGCGTAGCAAGGATCATGAGCCACGACGTTCGTAGCAGCAACGGTTGCAAGAAAATGCTAAGCATCGTAAGCCGCGCCCATATCCATATCTATGTCTGTGTCCCCCTTTGAAGGGGAGGGAGGGCGGGGAGACTTGAGATGGCCACACACCGTTTAGGTCTGCATTCCATCAACCCGTGCACGCACACTCAGATTGCATTCCAACCCTCACTCCCACCCTCACTTTTCTCAAGACCAACCTGCTCGGTCAGCGCGTAGCAAGGATCATGAGCCACGACGTTCGTAGCAGCAACGGTTGCAAGAAAATGCTAAGCATCGTAAGCCGCGCCCATATCCATATCTATGTCTGTGTCCCCCTTTGAAGGGGAGGGAGGGCGGGAGACTTGAGATGGCCACACACCGTTTAGGTCTGCATTCCATCAACCCGTGCACGCACACTCAGATTGCATTCCAACCCTCACTCCCACCCTCACTTTTCTCAAGACCAACCTGCTCGGTCAGCGCGTAGCAAGGATCATGAGCCACGACGTTCGTAGCAGCAACGGTTGCAAGAAAATGCTAAGCATCGTAAGCCGCGCCCATATCCATATCTATGTCTGTGTCCCCCTTTGAAGGGGAGGGAGGGCGGGAGACTTGAGATGGCCACACACCGTTTAGGTCTGCATTCCATCAACCCGTGCACGCACACTCAGATTGCATTCCAACCCTCACTCCCACCCTCACTTTTTTTTGAAGCGGACGCCCCTTTACCACATCAGCAGCACAGTGGACCGGTCTATTGCGACAAGGTGAGACGGAGAGCTACATAAGCCAAGAGAGCATCACCAACAACAGAAACGGAAAAGC
Source organism: Symbiodinium natans (assembly GCA_905221605.1). Classification (NCBI taxonomy): domain Eukaryota; class Dinophyceae; order Suessiales; family Symbiodiniaceae; genus Symbiodinium; species Symbiodinium natans. The sequence goes on from CAJNDS010000059.1 coordinate 98,872, forward strand.
AGCAACACCAGAACTCAAATCTAAGGTGAAACGTTTCCCTTTCTCAGCACACGAGGAAGTCGAAGTAGTCCCGTCGGTTTGGACGCGTGCAGTGCAGGCTGCAAAATGCAGACGTCATGCCAGAAACAAAACCAGGCGTCATTGCGACAGTAGCCCTTACTGCCACACACGCGTCCTGCCGCTTCCGACATTCTGTGTGGCGCTTCCGCAGCCACGAAGACTGAAGCGCTGCTTTTCTCGGGCGAGGTGTCGGACGCCACCTCCCCTGTCGGGACGGTAGTTGCAAGCAGATCTCAGAGTTTCGTCAGAGAACTCTTCCGGCGCCGCCCCTTAAGGGGGGGTGCCAGCAGGGACTTGGATTGTCCCTAATTCCGCAAGCTTCGTGTTTGCCGCATGCCACACTTGATTGCTCCATTAACTTCCTGAGAAGTCACCGTGTTGTTGTCATCCATGCTCAAGGGGAACTGCCTGACCGCCACAAGCATAGCCGGCTCTGGGTCGCCAGCATTGTGATTGAAGTACAACTTGGACCAGGCTCCGTTGAAAGCTCCTTTGTTCCTGTTGGCGGAAGCAGCCAGGCCCATATGGGAAGCCCCAATGCGCCGTGACAGCGTCGTACCATTCCCTTTTACCTTTGAAGGGAGCCCTCCGAGTAGGAAACGAAACAAAGTTCCTCCAACGCGCACTGTCAATGGAAGGAAATCTGAAAGGAACGCACAAGTCCACTTCTCGTAGCGTTGCAAGGTCCGTGGTTTCCAGCTCCGAAAAACGCCAATCATTGACCTGTACATCAGTATCGTCACTCTCCTCTTCCGACGCACTACTGTGCACTTCCATGCAGAAGGCTCGGCAGCGGGTCTGGTCACCAGACAGTCCAGTGGCGGGATTTGGCGAAGGGAGACATTGGATCTGGTTTTGGCATCCGGCCATTCCAATCTAAATGTCGCCCAGAAGTGTTCAATGTCCTGATTTGCGACACAAGCCGCCAAGGCACGCTTCACCGCATCCAAGAAGTTGAGCGGAGCTTCTGCCGGATTAAAAGACTGATATTGTCTGTGCCCAAGGACCTGACGCGCATTGAGTTTGACTCTAACTTTTCGGGTCTTGGGCAAATTCTGGCAGCTTCCAAGGAGCTGGACCGCGCCGCTCGCGCCCACTTTTGCAGACTGAAGGGAGAGACTTGGCCTTGGACCATTGGCCATCCCTGTTCATCAAGCTTGAACGCTGTCTCGGGTCTTGTAGGCCTTTGACTCTGCCAGCAAGCAATGCAACTGCGGCCGCCGGCGGCACGTTCACTTGCAGGTCTGTAATCTTGCCCTGTCTGTCCTGTGCGTTAGGAGCCGGCTTTTTATCATTGTCCGGAGAGCCCAGAACAACTGGTAGGCCTCCCGCTCGCGAGGGCGGTGCATATTGATGTGCAGCAGCAGCCCTCCTAGCCAATAGTCCGGATCTCCATAGCAGCCATAGCAAGCCATGGCCGGGAATTTGGCTGTCTGGACTTCCGGGATGTCGGAGACAGCGAAGAAAAGATCTGCAATGTACTGTGTCGTAGTCAAGAAGCCGTACCCGATTATGGACTCCTGCAGGTTCTCCAATGAAAGCTGCGGTGCATTGCAGCCAAAAAGCGTGGGGAGGTCTAGGAGCTCGAGTCTCTACTTTTCGAGGGGGAGGGCTGAGTTGACGGGGGCCTAAGAGGCGGCCGGCCCCCCCATGGGCGCAGACCCTCCACCCGAGGGCGAAATATGGCGGGGCGTTTTACATGGGCTTCTGGAAACCTCCCTTCTGGGAACTATTCCCGGATTCTCGAGCCGTCCGTTTCGGCGGTACAAGACGGACCCCAGCAGGTACTGACTGGTAGCCCAGGGCTCGCACCTACCGGTGTTTCGGTTGATAAGCCTTTTGGCCCATGGATCAGCACAGTTTGACATCCCTCCATTGTCCCTCCATTGAGCGTCGGTCAGGGTTGTCAGGCTCATCGTCGATGGCTGTTTCAGTCACCTCCCCAGTGCGAATTGGTTGCAGCTGAAGGCCCTGCGGCACGGTGTTGATGGTGGCTTTGTGCTCGAAGGGGGCATCGGTGGCGGCTGTCTTGCCCTTGCTGGGCGGGGTCAACAGCTGTGTATCTCCAAAGAGACGCCTAAGGTATTGGGCAGCACCGTCTCCAGCCTTTGCATTTTGGAAGAGCACACAGTAGACGGCGTGTGGCAATGCCTCGAGCTTAATGCCTCTTGATTGTAACTGTGACAGCGTCCCACGTGTGTGGGCAGAGCGGAAGTAAGGATCGTTGCCTTTGCTCTCATGCCATAAATCTCGAAAGAGGACGTCCTTCCATGTGTGCTGCATGGCTCGCACGACCCAGGCACAATGACAGGCGGCAGTCTGAGCGAGGTGCTGAGGGAGATGTTCACCGGATGCCCAACAATGTCCTTGACCCCTGCAGCCTGCATTGCTCCAAGGGTCTCGAGGACTGTGGCATCGGACGCTGCCACATCCCTTCGGCGATTCCCTCAGCGTACTTGCCCCAGTTAGGCATGGGTCCTTGACCTTTTTTCCACGGTCCTGAGCTGTACTGCAGTTGCTTGCGTAGCGCTTGTGGCAGACTAGACAGCGTAAACAGAGCAGCCGGAATGGCATTAAGGCCACATTTCTTTCGCTCCAGAAGGTCTGTCACAAAGTGGTAATTTGGGGCGAGACCCTCCTGCCGGCTGACGATGATCTCCAATCATGACATCCAGCGCCTGCTTAATGTGGGCTAAAACACAATTCGCTCCTGGCGTTCCCAACTGTTGAGTCTCGTCACGCAAAGCGAGTTCGATTCTACCGAGGAACTGAGCTAGAGAGGAGTAGGCAAACCCTAAATGGGCCTTGATGCTCCCGCGTGTGGCCGCAACAAGCGTGGCACGTCCGACATCGTGCACATCAAAGGGAAGCTGGCGTGAAAACTTTTGATACTCACGAGCACAGCTGCGTCGGCACATGACATGAGACATGACTGTAAAGCTTCTGGGCAAACAAACTATCCCACCACATAAAATCTTCACAGGAAAATACATGGTTGAGTGTCCCCATGCATGACATCGAAATCGTGATCACCCCGCCAAAGGATGATTTGCCGTGCTACGCAAAGCAGGCTTTCAGAACGATTCGGTGGGAGCTACTGCTATACATGCCCAGAGCGAAACAGCCAACAAGCCTCACATCAGCAAGTGCAATGCAACACTCGGTTTGTCCTTTACTGCCGAGGGTGGACGTACCGCACTCCAGGGCCGCCACCATTTTGGTGGGCTCTGTACAGGCCTACAGGCACCTCCTAACCTTTGACCTTTGGGCACCTTGTGAGCTCATGGCTCCAGGTGAGTTTGCTTGCCAGCTCCGCAAGCTGCAAGAACTTTCAACATCACACAGCTGTGATGTGCAAAGGAGAGGTTACCGGCCACATGCAGAATTTGCCAAATCTCTTAGAGATTTGAGTTTACTCCACTGCAATTCAAGAAAATTTGCACACAAGCTCAGGTACAGTGGTACCAGCCAGCGACTGCATCCACAAGAGACATCATGAGCATTTCAAGAAATTGCGTCTATCTATTTCTGCTTCATTAAAACACACATGCAACGAAAAAATGCGGGTCATCGTGATTGGGCTCATTTACGTATCATCATGCGGCTCGGGCTCTGGAAGGATCTGAAGCATGGGATTTGGCAGTTGTTGGCCATGCACATGCAGAATGTGGTACATGGTGGCCAATCGTGCAATGTGCTGGCGACGCGCAAGCTCTCGAGTCCACAACTGGCACGAGTAACACATGTCATACTGACCAGGAAACTACGAACCTGACGGGCCCTTCTAAGACCATCGCACTCACTAAGAAGATGAAAGCGGATTCCACTTCTTGAGGCAATCCATACATCAGCATCTTCCCTCACCCGAAGGATGTCATCATCCTGCAGCAATGCAGGCTGCTGCATGTTAGCTGTCTGACCAGCTGGAATCACAGGAATAGTTGCGGCGTCACCAACCGGCTCTGAGTCTGGCTGCTCAGATTCAAATTCAGATTCACTCGGTGTCACAGGCGGTGACCGACCGAGGATCTCTGCACGAGTTCGCGGTGAGTAACGCTGTAAACCAAGACTTTCACGGCTATCGTCAGAAAGCACATCAAGGTTTTCTGCAAGAGCAGGTGCTTCGGCTAGCAATGGCTGCTGAGCCTCTGTTGCTTCAAACCTAAGCCACTCCAGAAGGGATGCAAAGTTCAAGTTGACACTGGCACGGCCAAGCAGGAACGCAATGCACACTGTTGCTACGACGACAAAGACAAAGCTGATCCACGGGCTCGAATCCTCGTCAGTTGACACTGGCGAGTCAGGCACAACTGTGCTCGCACTTCAACATCCGTAGCCTTGTTGCCCATGACCTGGACCAACAATGCAAGCAATTGCAACGCCTCGGCATTTCCACGACCTGCGCTCCTCACAGCACGAAGAAACTTCTTTGCCTGCTCACGTCGCTGCCGCTCCTCAAACTCAGTCGTCTCAACAAGAGAAAATCCGTCATGCGAATCACGGATCCCAAGGATGTGGCTCAAAGTGCGGACACGGGCCCCTGACAAAGACTTTGTAAACAAGTCAGCTGGATTTGTCAAGGTCGGCACCGCGTGGAGCGATGCTTTCTTCCATTTGAACAGGAAGTCCTGTAGCCATAACAGGCGACCAGAAATGTGACGGAGACGTCCACATCCCTGTCTGCCCAAAATGCCGCGAGCTGCACTTGAATCTGTGAACAAATGCATGGACACATCGGTGCGTAAGATGTGTTGAAGGGCGCTACGAAGGAAGATGCCGTCGCATGTTGCGCTCACGCATGCAATATATTCACTTTCACCACTGCTTAGGCTTACGCAGCTTTGGCTTCTTGAAAACGTGTGAACAACCATGCCGTCAAAGGCAATGCATCCTGCACTGGTGCTCTTTCTTGTCGATCGGTTCCCTGACCAATCAGCATCAGCGAACACCTCTAAAGTGTGAGTGTCATGACGGACGACTAGGCCAGTGCCTTTACCCTCAGTCCGAAGGCAAGTGATGTGATTCTCGTGAAAGAACATATAGTTCACCAGATGCCTGAGGCATCGCCATGCATCTTCGTTTGGCTTCCCGCACATGCTGCTTAGCGTCTTTATGCCAAACTGGGCTGCAGGATAATCGCTGGACACATACAGAAGTACCCCGATGCACTTTCTGTAGATCCCTGACCTGACATCGTCAAGGGGTGCAAGCTGTGTCCACAGCGGAAGGGTTCCGCCTGCGGGCAAGGGACTGTCCTTAGGACGTTGCGCACAAACACCAAGCAACACAGCAAGACCTTCTACATGCTTCGGGGTGGGCATGATGGCTAGCACGTCATTCAATGCCCACTTGCGCTTCCTCTTCAAGAAGTTGATCTCATCACCAGGCTGCTTCAAGAAGGAAATCGTGCATCGGTACTTGGCCTTCACACATTCTTGCATCGGCTCCAACTGCGAAAAGGTCGTCAACATGGCACAGACCCCCACCTCCCCCGCCATAGCCCTCATCTGAACTCCCAGGAATGAAGAACAGGCAAGAGCTGAACGCTGAGTATCTCAGGAGCCTCTGCCAGTGCTGTCACATATGCCTCGTGGCGAGGTCCCGGCTGCGCAGTCCATGAGTTCAGTGCTAGCTGCGTCGTGGCCTGTCCGGTGCAGGGCAGAGGGATTAACGGCACAGCCGTATTCCATGCCCGGACTATGGCCGGCTCGTGCTCACTAACTCCAGATACTCTTGACTCCCATCTTCCCGCCAAGATTCTAGGGACCCCGTCCTTTGTGAGATGCTGCAGCAGTTCCGCGGCATCATGTTGTTGGTGAAGGCCTTGCCATCCCTGTAGGAGCTTCATACAATCACTCCTTCGGCTCAGCTGTTGGGGCTTGGCACATTTTGTCAGTGCATTGAGCATGGGGCGCAGGCTGCCGAAGCCAGCCCTGTCTGTCGCCTTCACCTGGCCAAAAGAGTGCAGTAGTGCTTGGACCATGGAGTTGAGGTAGCAAAGGTTTGACGGGTTTTCCAGCACACAATGATGATGCTGCAACTGGCACGGTGTGACGGCGTCTTTTTTCTCCTGGCATTCGGATTTCCCCTGGCTGCGGGATTTGGCGTCCGCCTCCTGTGCTGGCTGACCTGTCCCCTTCAGCCATTCCCCTATGCTCCGTGATCTCCCTGAATTTGGACCTCTATCACTATGTTTGACGGGGGTATTGGGGCCGTGATGCAGCTTCCCGGGACATGTGTTTTTTGCGAGATCACGGTGTAACACACCCTCTGGAAGACGCTCCAAACCCAACGTGCCTTTACTAGTAAAAATACTTTGGCGAGAAGGTCTCAATGCCTCCTCGTTGCGTCGATGGCCTGCTGTAGGTCCTTCGGCAGTGGCTTGTGACTCCTCTCCGGGCGGATCCGTGCACCGATGAGCGTGGTGGCCGCGGACTCCGTGAGGGCCTGCAGCGCTTTGTTGATGTTGGGCCGGGCTTCGGCATCCAGGGAGACTGTCAGCACGAACGTCGTGGCTCCTGGCCTGTCTTCCTTGACCCCTCCTAGGGCATGGAATCTCTGAATGACATTGGGCTTGATGACTTCCCTCATCAGCAATTGGACCGCTTCCTTTGCGTTGCCCTCCCTGGGCTCCTGAAGCTTCTTTTCCGGATTCCAGCGCGTGTACGTCCACGCCATTGGTTCCGCGACGAGCATCTTCTTCTGAATGAGCGGCGCCTGTGCTGCCTTGTCGCCTTCCATTCTTGCAAGCCGGGCCTGCAGCTCCAGCAGGAGTGCTCCGAGGAGAGCCTGGCGTAGGCTGCAGGTGCACTTGTTTTGCTCTCGGCTCTCCTTCCAAGTGGCCGTGGTCTTGACCAGTTGGGGTATGATGCCCAGCGCTCCAGAGTCCATCCAGAGAACCCAACTTCTGTCCGCCTCCAACAGCTGCAGCGCCATTGCGTGCTGGCTGACGTACTTGGTCAGAACTTACTTGGCGCATCAGCTATGTTGCTGCGCGACGGTACACGTGCATACCATGGAATGCAGGACAGCTCGGCTTCGTGGACAGCTGAGATCTTGGCCACTGCATCAAGCATGGCATTCTCACTTTGCATCCGAAGCAATGTCACTCTGGCTGCCTCGTTATCGAGATAGAATACCACGTGCCGCTGTAGCAATATGGCCGCGCAGAGACGAACAGTCAATGCCACAGTTAGACTCTCTAACTCATTGATGCACTTATTCCCGTCACGTAAGACATCCTCGGCAACGTCACGGGGGAGCATGAGTCCAAACCACCCCAAGATGGTTCCTTCGTGATCCTGAACCACTGCTCCAAGCCCCATGTCAAGATTGTCTACTCCCTCCTGGGACGCATCAGTGTAAACGAAGATGACATCTCGTAGCGCTGGTCTTAGCCGCCTGGGTTGCGCACCCTTCAAGAACTCCAAAACTCTCGGTAGGGCCGTGGCTACTTCCCCGCGGTCCGTCCCTGCAGCTGAAACGGCCACGGTCACTGCCTGCAACAGTGCTCGTGGTAGTCTGCTGGCGATCTGCCCGCTCATGAAACCCAAGCGACCGCGCACTTTCGCCCACAATTTGGGGGTGAGTGAATCCGACTCGATGATTTCCTGGATCCTTTCCACTGCATCTTGAAGTCTTTCTTCTGTGTTTGAAACGAGAACGGTCCGATCCGCATCCTCCAGGCATGAGAATTGCACTCCCAGTGCTCTGAAAGTCGTGTGAAGGTCCTGCGCCTTATCACCGTCTCGGTCGAAATCGAAACCTAACAAGGAAAACATGATGTCGACGGTTGTCGAGGTAGAGTTACGAAGCTCCTCGCTGCTGAAAAGAGCGAAATCATCGTCATAGGCGGTCAGGGGTAATCGAAAAAGGACGTTCCCGATGTGGCACAAGGCAAGGGAAACTCGGATAAAAGAGTGCACAGCTGCCGTAGCGCCGAAAGGCAGGCATAAAAGCCTGAAAAACACTACGGGGCGGCAACGCTTGACAGTCCTAACGAATACTGCAGCAAGCAAGCGCACTCCACCATGTTTTCAGTCATGCAAGAAAGTCAATCGATGTCAATGCAGCCACCTGGATTCGCTTGTAGATGCCAGAGGCTATGATTCTCCGTAACACGCTCGGTGATGCGCACATTTGAATCGTGCGTCCCTGTGGTGCTTGACCCGGGACGGGAAATGTCCAAAGAAAATTCTTGGTGGACAAAAGATTCACATTCACCATTCGCTCTACGCACTTGTTCAGTCCATGGGGGTGCGGCATCTGTGGTTTCATGCTGAGGCCACACTGTTGATGTGACTGCAGACCAAGGAAGATGATGAGGAGGATTTGGGTCTTCAACATACAAGTGTAAGAAGGCCTGGTCCTGCAACGCCAGGCTGACGAGAGCTTCCGGTGTGTCACATCGTTGAGCTCTATGTTGGGCACGATCGACGAGCCTGGCAAATCCAAATCTTTTGGGGTCGAGCATGCCGAAGTCCTCGAGAACCTGTTCCTGCAAAAATTCCGTCAATCCTTCACGCATGTGATCAAACGCCGCAGCATGTAATGCCACGGCATGGATTTTACAAGTTCTTGGACCAAAATCTTGAGAAGACGAGAGCGAGACGTTAACAGCACTGGCAGCGGGTACCTAGTCACCTGGCAAAGTCATGAAAGCATCTCCTTTGTCATGGCAATGCAACGAATGCCTGGTTTGGTTTGAAACCTGTCATGGTTTCTCCTCGCATGTGCACCATACTGTCTCGAGAAGGTCCTCCAGGACAACATCCATGTACAATGGGCCAAAGCAAGAGACTTGCTCCAATGACACTGAGGCGCAAACTTCTCGAAGTACTCGCAGAACATGCACTCTGTGCTACTACAACAAGAGATGTCATGTCCATGCAAAGTACCGATACACTGAGTGAGATCAAGCAAGGAAGCTCGCTCGAATCACACTGAGGTGCCCGACAGTCTGAGGCGCTCACAAAACATGCAGATACTGGTCACCTCAAATACAGAGAAAACCGCAAAACAAACATGGAGTGTCTTTCCCAGCTGGGTGCACGAGTAACTCCCTTTAGCTCGGAGCAAAATTAGCATGGCTCAAATTGCAGTTCGTCACGAGGCCCGTTGAAAGACGAACCTGTTGAGGCTCAACCCGGTTTCGGGGCTTTTTAATCTGCTCATCTGACTCTCAGTGCCCTCTCGGGCAAAGCCAAAATTTCTCACGCATTCCATGGTGAAAATTTTTATCTCAAAATAAAGGTTTGTACTCAAGAGTACCAAGCCCAAGGCTTGCCAATCTGATACTCAATGTACCACTCAAGAACAGTTTTGCGAAGCTTGCTAAGTACCCTCTCGTGATCCCAAAGCTGAAAACACCGAATTTGCTCCTCAAGTTCTGGCGACACCTCCGTGGCGGTAGGTGACCACACGGTCTCGAGGAGATTAGGCTGGCAACCGCCTAAGGCGAACGAAGGCTGTGGCAGGAAGCTACAGCAGCAACTAATGCGGATGGGTTCCGGTCCCCAGGAGGTAAGGTTTCTGCCTCCCCCAGCACAAGTGAATCCAAGGCTCCAAAGGGATCACAGGCGCTCCGCTACCATAAAAACTTTTGAAACTCACAAGCACAGCTGCGTCGACATGACATGAGACATGACTGTAAAGCTTCTAGGCAAACAAACTAGCCCACCACATAAAATCTTCACAAGGAAAATACTTCTTCTTCTTCTTCCGACGCGGCAAAGGAGTGCTTTGCATAGCGTGTCAGGCGCATGTCTGTGCATGCGGCTTCGAGATGAAGCGGAGGCTACCCCTGTACTGCACCCGGCGCGAGCGCCCCATGAGCAGTGCAGAAGACAGCAAAATACTAGCAAAATCTGTATGGTTCTCTTAACTGATAAGTCTTTTTTTTTTTGGACTGACGCCTCTGTACTACATCAGTAGCGCAGTAGGCCGGTCTTGTTGGGCTCGACATAACAGGTGAAAAGGAGCCAAACTGTACAAGCCAGCGAGCGAAAAAGAAGTCGTGACTACAAAGAAGCAACCGCTAGCGCAGAGGCCCTTATTGCAAGACAACTTATCGCAAGACCAGCGAGGTGAGACCAATGCAAACAAGAACCTACCGGCACCGATCACTCAGCTGCCCGTCACCAAAGCAATGCTGCGCCACGTCTGGTACAGACATTAAGCGAAAGTCTGGGTAGGCCGTAAGGTAAGGAACCTCCGTCACCTAAACTGCTCAACGCGTCCGTAGAGACAGTCCCCACACAAGCGCCAGGGCCGTAGCAATAGCACTCAGGACTCTTTTTCGGGTTGGCAAGGAAGTTGCAAGCACACTGAAAACAGGCACAATGCACACAGAGCGCCAGAAGAGGCGCCCTCTCCCCTTCCGGCGAGCGGGTGCTTGCAAGAGGTCAAATTCTTACAGCTCCGCGCAGCGGCCGATTTTTGAGACGGCACAAGAGCCCCAAAGGCTGCTGGCTGGCACTTGGCTCATGTGCTTCCCAGGTACCGGGAGCCTATCGGCTTGGCATGCTTAGCCTGGTGCAGTTTAAGGCCCCGAAGGCTGCTTAACGGTCTGTAGCCAGAAGCCGTAACGAGCAAGGTGTGTCCATCGTGCTTCGCAAGATAGACCAACAGATGTACGTTGTATCCGGCACTAAGGGGGTGGCGCTGTCCATGAGTCATGGCGTTTGTTGACAGAGCCGCGCCGGATTACAGGCCGATCACAGCGATGACGTGCTTGTGGCAAAGAGTGCCCCCGCCAGGCACCCCTCCAGCATGAACAGGCTTGTTCCACAAGGGTGAGGGCAGACCAGCAACCTAAGCAGCAAACCAAACACCACGCACAGAGCTGCACACAGACGAGCCCGCCAGGCTGATCAGCAAGATATATGGATGGTTGGGGCTATTGGCTCAGATCTTTTGCTTCCTGTCAGTTTCGTTATTCGCGTCAAGTTTCGAGCAAACTCGTGCAAGCATGTGCAAACTTGTATATTCTACGGAAATCAGCTCTTGTCTTGCAAAAAAGGCTGTGAGTTAGTGCTGTTTTTAAGTCAGTTTCGCGCATACTTCGAGGCAATTGCGCAAACTATCTTCAGCAAGTTTTGAGCAAACTTGATGCAAACCAGCAGCATACTCCCCGTCTTGCCAAAAAAAAAAAGATAAACCTGAACTGGTGCATATCCAGAGTGATTGCGTGGTTCGGATGACCCTTCATGTTCAGGATGTCGCGATGAACGCCGTGCAGAGGATGGCGATGGAAGTCCAAGTTCCGTTTGGAAACCTGTTTTTTCAGAAATGGTTGACGGCTGAGCAAGCCTCTTCATCATCAGAAGCCTTGGAAATGCCGGCGATGCCTCCGTGCGCATAGAGACCCAAGGTGCAGTACTTTTCGTCAGCGCCGGGCCCGATGGCTCGAGTTCGACCCTTGTGTTTCCATCCCGCAGACCAATTGTCAAGCAGATGAACCAGATTAGCTTCGGTCGGCTCTGGGAGAACAGTCGCCGACAGCTGTTCCGTGTTCATTGGCGGAAGGCGTTTTTTTCATTTGGGTGCAACAGCGATTGTTCGATGAAGCAAACAAATTGCGAAGCTTCTGTCCGCCGAATTCAGAGGGGGAACAAACGAATTCTTGAATTCAGGGAAACCTGTTCCCATCAACAAAAGCTGGAGGCTGTCAGCAACCCTTCCGATCTCCTTCCACACAAGCAAGTTCTTTGGTGAAAGGATGCACTGGACTTCAGGGTGCACCACAGACATAAGCTTTTTCTCGTCCTCCTGCAACTCCAGACACCTCTTGTACCACTTTGCACACCAAGCAGCACGTTCCTGCTCAAGTTGCTTGGCTGTCAATAGGCAGTTGTTTTGCACTGCACGAAGGAGTTCATCGGGTAGCTGGGCGGCCTGTGTCGTGGGATGCACAACCTCACATGCTTTTTCAACGAACTCATGAGGGGTTCACGGGATTCCCCACAATTTTCCACCACTCTTTCCAACTTTTCAGACCTAGTTTCGCATTTTCAACCAGCCAGCCACTTGCCCCCCAAGATCCCCAAATCTTCAGCGTCCCATTCTTGAACAAGCACACCAACAGCCCTCGCCCCTAAATTTCCCCTCCAAAAACTCAACAGATTTTGCCTCCTTCTTCACCAGCCCTTTAAGAACTGCACCCCAAAAGCACTGTTCCACAACCTTTTCCATCAAAACCAGCCCACTTGGCCCGCAGCAACAAGCATTGATCCACAGAATGATCCCACCACCCGAAAATAGGCAAAGCCCACCTCATAGAAAATGTTACCCCCACCCCCACCAACCCAAGTTACCATCTTAGGAATACTGCTCACATCTACCTAGGTGCCACACGCCTAACTAGACAGGGGGGGTCTTGTAGAATTTGGTTCAGGGTTTGGGGTTATCGGCTGTCGGTGTTGGATTCCCATTCCTAGCCCATGAAAGTTATTGTAGTAATGGAGCGCTGCAACGTCTGCAAAGCCTTGCCGAACAAGTGAAGTGTGAATGCTTTGTCGCATGCGCATTTCATGGAATTTCTTGGCGAAGCCACGGCGCCCCAAGCAGCCTCGTGGCTGTCAAGGTGCCCTTCTTCTGGCTTTGCTGCGATGCTTTTCAGTTGAAGTGATGAGCGATGCGCTGAGATCTTTGCGTGTTTTGAAGCAGCTTGAGAGATCAGCCGCGGGCGGTAGCTGGGCCCAGCTGACGAGCCATGAGATTCTCATGCTCGGCGGAATCGGAATGAGCTTTTCAATTTGGAGGAAACACTCTCTGAGCAGCTGAAGGTTAGCTTGTGGACAGCCCCCAATTTCACGGCGCTGGAGAAACTGACGGATTTGGCTCTATCTCATGAGCTCTGCTACCCGAATGTAGCGGACAAGCAGGTCACAGTGTAGGGTCGACTTGGAGCGAGCAGAGGCATCATTGACACAAGCGGTTGGCGACGGCTCGAAGTTCAAGGTCCAAAGAATGCACTTGGAAATGATCATTATGGTGCTGCTCGTCGTGGTGCTGCTGCAGCTGGTGATCACATTGGCACACCATATTGGTACTGTTCTGTGGCAGCAACAACATGTTTCGCGCACCTCGAGCAACACGACCAGCTTTGGAGCTGCAAGTCTGGTCTCAATTGGCGCCAACGCAGTGCAGGCTGGAGTAATGTTTGGGCCACCCGAGGTCGGACTTTATGAAGATGCTGTCCAACTGGAATCAAACCAGCAACTCTACGCTGAAGCATGTGGAGACCTACACCATGACTACACGCGAAAACCTGAGAATGATTGGAGGGAAACCTTGAAGCCACGCACTCTCTTCACTTAGGATGGATAAGGCTGTGCACAGCACGATGTTTAGCGATGAAGCAAAACACCAAAACATGTGCCGAGTGGACTTGGTGCCTTCGCACGCCCCACCATACCCCACACCCTCCACGAAGCTCCCTGGCGACAGGCGATATCTATTTGGACTTCAACGAAATCCTGCCACTTCAACACAGAGAATGTCATAGAGGACCAACTGCACTGGACCTTCGCCCAGGTTTCTTCTCATGGACCGTGAGATTATGGCTCCGATGGAACTAAATGCTGCTTTAGTTTCGCTGTCTCTATCTCAAGGTCCCTGTGCTGGTGCTCCCTGTGCTGGTGGAGTCCCCAGATCTAATTATTGACAAAGCTATCGTTGACTGATGAATCACGCTGGTTGGGGTAACAAGGCTGTATGGTTTCTGAGGCGACAGTTTGAGGTACTGGGCTATGTCATTGGACTGCTGATATAGCAATTATGGCCCGCGCGGGCTTGTGGTTCGATTGCCATACTTGGTGACAAAATGTTCGCATGGGACTTCGGAGGGCGGGTAGCATGTTTTTCAGCTGACACGCTCATGGTGTGGATCGCCTGGGCTTGGCGCAAATGCCACGGCGAAGTGTCCGAACTTGTTCGTTCTCGGCGCGCCCCGGGCTGGACCAAGCTGAGCGAGCGCAGGAGATCCTGATCGAAACAGCGCCAGATAACGGGTTGTACTTTAACGTGTGGGGCCAGATCGGCTGATGAGCTTGCAAGAGACGGCCTTGCGCAGGCTTGCCATGTCGACATGTTCCGACAGAGCTTTTCCTTCGCAAGCATGTTGCATACCAATCAGTTGCCACTTCATGTCTTGTCATGCCTTGTCATGCCCAATGCTCGTGGAAGCGTCTATGTTGCCCAGGGGGAGAGATACCAACCATTGGCGTTCTGCGAGTGTTCTGCAAGGCTCGTTGAGGTTATCCGTCGTCTAGGTGCGGGAGCTGATCCGCAAGGACTCTGCTGTGTGAGATCAAATGTCGGTAGTTGGAGCGCAAGAAATCGTTGACTGCATGAGTAGCATTCAGTAGCTGAATCCTGGGTTGGGCATGGCTGTTTGGACGCTGGCACGGCGCACCATCGTCGGGGGCGGAGATGGGGACACACGTCCGTTCGCGGTCAGGGGGGGGCTCCGGGAGGCGATTCGGAGTGTTTCTGGCTGGTCCTTGATTCATGTTTGCAGCGTTGACCGTCGACTTGCAGGAAAAACAGCTCACACAAAGGCTTACGGAGGATACCGGTTGTGCATTCATATCATGTCCATGAAAGCTGTGCATTCTCCAAGAGACGGGCGGTTGATTTTGTTCGCATCTCAGTTGAAAAGTTGCCGACCCACAAATTGGCAAGGAGATTGAGCCGACGGGCAATGCCTTCAGAGTGAAAGAAGCATTGGCTGACGCAGTGACCTTAGCTGCTCCACTCGATTGCCTCAGTTCTTTTCAGTGTTTGAATGAGCCGTTCTCCTCTGTTTTGGTGGGCAGGTGGATGACCTGAAGGAAGTACTGACCTCAAGCCGAACTTCGCTCATCCTGAGCTGAGTGTACATGTTCGCACCTCTTGCAACCCATGAAATGAGGCAATCCGGAAGAGGAACTGAGCTTTCATTTTCCACTGAGCCCTTTGTTGAGCATTGCTTAAGGCTATCAAGAAGAAGAAGCCAAATCGAGTGACGTGCGATGCAGATGAAATTGACCTTTCGATGCGTTTTGAGCTTCGGGGTTTTGCCGTCGCACCGCTCGCAGGTCAAGTTGCTACGGGCTCGCGCTGCCATCAGCGGACGAAGCATAAGTTGCGCCTCAGCAGCACCAGAGTCTGAGCGCTGTGAACGTGCACCCTTCCTTGTTTTGTGAGCTTCTCGGCTGGGGCAACAGCAGCATTCACCGACTTTTTGTTGCGCTGCGGCATTGCAGTCAGCAGTTCAACGCTCACATTCCTTGAGCAGGCTACGGCGTTCAAGTTTTCAAGTCAAGCGGGGCATGTAACGGGTACAGGACCAGCGACAGATTCCAGCAATGGTCAAAAGCAGTTTCGCAATTGCGCTCTCCTCGTTGTGCTTAAGTGCGCAGACGCAATCCATTTGAGTCTGGGGGAAAGAGCGCTTGAAAATTGCTTTGCTCAGCCAGTACTTGCCAAAGCATGATTTTTGGAACGCTTCAAAGAAGCAAGGACATTTTTAGTGCGAATGTCTTGTCCGGCCCTGCCGTTCTTCCCGTTCTTCAACTTTGAGTCATTTTGAGGTTTGAGTTGAAAAATGTTGAAAATCAGCAAACATCCGGTTGTTTTTGAGCTGAAACGCTCATAGGATCGGAATGTCACTACTGCTTGTTTGGGTTTGCTGTGCAACGCACGCGTTCTCTCCGAGCTTCTGACGTTCTATCCAACGTACAGTTTACTGTAACAGCAAAGTCAGAAGGGGGAGTTGAAAATACTCAGTCCCCAGTGCTATTTTCATGTCTTGTGATATGTTGTACAGTCTGACATGTGCGTTACAGTGCTTGCCATGCATTCATGTTGGCAATCAAGCTCAATCAAACCGAATGATTTGAACTCATTTGGCTCAAGTGAAAGCGCCTCTTTTGTCGCTTAGACATTGTTTGATTTGTTTGAACCAAATTTGTACCATCCAACTCAGTTCTTTGAAATCTGCCTGAACCATGTCCCGCCGTCCGAGAAGCCGAGCAATGGTTGCCTGGGTTTTGACTCTCACTGCGACCTCGCATTTTTTCAATATTCGTTGTTTTGTTCAACCTGGTGCTCGATACACGACGCGCCCAGCAGGTTGTAGCCATGTGCGCTACGCCGGTCCTGGAGTAGAGATCTTAGCAGCAGCCATCACCAATGGCTTTACAGCGGTGGAAAATGCAAACAAACTGCTGGAGTTTGGTGATTTGCTTCAAAAGTGGTCGTCAGTGATGCCCGGAGCAAAGTTGATGCTCGAGGTCGGCAAAAGCAACGAAGCTGAAGTCTTGAAGCATGTGGAAAATCTACGCGAAAAGATTGCGCATGAAGTAGACAACAACAACACAATTTCAGTTTTGGGGATTAGTCAGATGCGGCAAGCCACTATTGGTACGAGGGTAGTAGATGGTACCCCATTCCAGAAGCTGATGACAAAAGTTCTGGCTGTCAATCGATCAGGGTGCACGGCTGTGCATGCTGAGCCCGGGGTGGGCAAGTCCATCGCATCATTGAGGGCACTGCCAGCTGGCAGAGTGTCCAAGAACTACACAGTGCTGCTTGATGGTGGCTTTCGCGCAGAAATGATGAGATTCTTCAGGGTCGCCAGCTTCGACTTGGTTGTTGGCGTTGCCCGCATGGTTTTTCCCGCCCTAATGGAAGCTGGTGTAAGCATGAACATGATTTTTGACAACGGCGTCGAAGACGATGAAGACTTCCATAAGTCGAAGACTGAGTGGAGGTCTTTGCTGAAAGCAGCCTACGAGTCTGGTCATCACTTGATTGTCGTAACTCAGTCAGAAGCCTTAGCAATGAAGATTGGCAAGCTGAATGGTGAGAGATCGCGAGTATCCGCAGAACAAGAAGGGCCGGAAAAATACAGGTGGGCAAAGGAACAGGCGCGTGAATACTTGGGCTATTTGCTGGAAGCTCGGAACATCCCACCTGAAGCAGTCGATGTGGACAAGTTTCTTTCAAGCTGCTCGATGCCAGATGTTTATGGGGGATGGAAGCCAATAGCAATGAGCAACTACTTGGACTTTAACGAAGCGCCAGTGGTACTGCGTGCCTTGGCAAAAGCGGGAAGACTCCAACTCTTGCAGTTTTCTTTGTTGTTGTTTTGATTGTCATGTTCTTGTCCTACTTGTCTTCTGCGAACATTTTTGCGAATCTATGTATTGGTTCTTGCTGTTCATGCTGGGTACAGAGCATTACAGTATTTGAGTTGTCTAAACTCAAGGAGCCTTTGCAAAAAGCCTAATCATTTCATTCCATTTCTAGGACGATAGTTCCCAGAGTTTGAATAGCACAAACTTTGTGTGTAACTGATTAACAAACAACACTACTCTTTTCAAATAGCACGAGTTTACATTTCTGCTGCTATCTCTTCCTCATTGAATGCCGATGGTGTTTCTTATTGAGCCGACAAGCAATTGGCAGGTGCTGATCAAATTCAAGAAAAGACGGTCTGGGTGAGAGAATTGCAGCTCAAGGCCCAGACGCTTATGGCATGCTGTCAACTGCACGCAGCGTTAGCTTCGCTATCGTTGAGTTCTTGGCCGCGCTGGGTGCGCCGGATGTCTATTGTGGGGGTACATGTCCGATCACGGGCAGGGGGGGGGGGGGGGGGGGGCTCCGGGAGGCAGTTCGGGGCTGAGGGCGTTTCGTCGGCTCCTTGCTGGGAGTGTTTCTGCAAGTTTGCTGTCGGTTCATGTCTGTAGCGCCGCTCGACTTGCAGGAAAAACAGCTCACACAAAGGCTTAGGTTGTGCATTCATATCATGTCCATGAAAGCTGTGCATTCTCCAAGAGACGGGCGGTTGATTTTGTTCGCATCTCTGTTGAAAAGTTGCCGACCCACAAATTGGCAAGGAGATTGAGCCGACGGGCAATGCCGCCTTCAAAGTGAAAGGAGCATTGGCTGACGCAGTGACCTTAGCTGCTCCACTCGATTGCCTCAGTTCTTTTCAGTGTTTGAATGAGCCGTTCTCCTCTGTTTTGGTGGGCAGGTGGATGACCTGAAGGAAGTACTGACCTCAAGCCGAACTTCGCTCATCCTGAGCTGAGTGTCCATGTTCGCACCTCTTGCAACCCATGAAATGAGGCAATCCGGAAGAGGAACTGAGCTTTCATTTTCCACTGAGCCCTTTGTTGAGCATTGCTTAAGGCTATCAAGAAGAAGAAGCCAAATCGAGTGACGTGCGATGCAGATGAAATTGTCATTCACAGCCAGAAGGAGAGCTTTTCATGTCAAACTCTCCCACCTAGGCCTCCCCGTGCGGTGTCTCAGCGTGACTTTGCAGGATGGTAACTGGGAGCCTGAACATGAAGACACAGAAGTAAATCGCGGCACATCCAAGCCCAGCACTTGGTTTCGATGACTTTTCAGCTTAGGGTTTTTTGCCGTCGCCCCGCTCGCAGGGCAGATTGCTACGGGTTCGTGCTGCCACCAGCGGACGATGCTTAGATTGTGTGCGTGTGCCTCAGCAGCGCCGGAGTTTGAGCGCTGCGAACTTGCATCTGTCCTTGCTGTGTGAGCTTCTCGGCTGAGGTAGCAACAGCATCACTGACGTTTTTTGCGCTGCGGCGACTTCCAGGATTAGCAGACCGCAGTTCAACGCTCACATTTCTTGAGCAGGCTACGGCGTTCAAGTTTTCAAGTCAAGCGGGGCATGTAACGGGTACAGGACCAGCGACAGATTCCAGCAATGGTCAAAAGCAGTTTCACAGAGGCGCTCCTAGTTGTGCTTAAGTGCACAGACGCAATTAATCCATTTGAAGAAGTTTGGGGGAAGGAGCGTTTGCATTGCTTTGCTCAGCCAGTTCTCACCAGCATGATTTGGAACGCTTCAAGCATGACAGTAGTCAGCAGTCCCCTGTTCTATAGTACGATGCACACTTCCCGGCATTCAGCATTTGGTTTGAAGGTGGCCCCTTAGTTGAGGTGAACTTAGGGGCCGAACTTTCTTCGGGGCTGTCACCTCCTGCACTTCGTGCGGGAAGTGGACATAAGTCCTTGAAGTTTGTGGGGCAGTGGTCAGGAGCCATGGCGGGAACGCCTGGCCTGCCACGGTGGCGAAAGACTGGCCGCACTGCCAGCCCCAGTCACCTGACTGGGGTCGAGGAAGATGTGTGGATCGAGGCGGCCGCCTACGACAACCGAGGCCACCGGCAAGGTCAGCTTGTGATCTATCTGGCTGAGCCTGGAGACAGAATTGGGGCTGAAGAAGGGGCTGGATTCCTTGGGAACGTGATTGCGGTGCAGGACGGTTACTACGCTTGGTGGGTGGAGAGCACCTATGGTGCCTACGTGGTAGACCGCACCATCCCCTTTCACTTCTGCATCCACCCGGTGAACGACTGTGATGTGGAGACTGTGTACCGGAACCCCATCCATGTGGACGTCTTCCGGATCATCCCAAAGGAGTCCCTCAACAGGATCAACTGGCTGACCGACAATGACAAGGCCACCATAGCAGCACACCCGAGCTTGGCCGAACCTGCGGCGCGTGAGGGGAACAGTTCGCTGGACCCCTTACGCAACGTGGGGGTGGCCGGCGGAGGTGGTGTTGGCGGGGCCCCCGTGCAAACTGGTATGGAGGGAATTGGTGGCCTGGCAGCAGCCTTGGGTACAGGCCTGGACGTGGCAGAGCCAAAGCCAGACGCAGAGAACCTGGATGAACTGGGGAAGCCCGCGAAGAGCAGTGGAAGTGACCTCCTGGAGGAGATCCGTGGGCGTGAGGCGGCAGGTGCCAAGAGATCTGCCCTCGAGCTGGCCGGCGTGAAGGAAAAGAAGAAAAAGAAGAGTAGGAAGGACAAGAAGCGCAGGGACGAAAGCAGTGGCTCGTGTTCCTCTTCCTCTTCGGCGTCGTCTTTTCACTTGGCCGCCCTTCCGAAAGGCGTGGAGAAACTCAGGAGGCTGCACCAGCGGCATCCGGGGCAGCTAGCAGCTCTGACGCTGCGGCGGTGTCAGGAGCTCCTCGCCATGGCGAACGGAGGGGAAACGGCAGATATGAGCGCCAAGATGCCACCCGTCGCTCGAGGGTACCTTCGACAGATCTACTTGCAGGCGAACCCGCCGGGACAGATCGGGGCCAGGAACCACAAGGAACTGGTAACACTGGCGACCGTGATCGACCTCATCGCGAAGAACGATCCCCTGCGCGCCCTGGACATCTTAGTGCAGCGGCTCAAAGCAATAGAGCTGAGCGTGTCGCAAGGCAACTGGACCCAGGCAGAGCAATTGGAACTCGTTCAGGTGTCGGAGTCGTCGGCCATGTTCAGGCAAGAGCTGAAAGCCGCCCAACAAGAGGTGAGATCAGAGTGGTCTCTGCAAAGAGGGCCGCGGCGCCAGCCCAGGTGGGGGCAGGACTGGTGGTACAGGGCTCCAGACAACGTACCCGTAGCCGAGAAGGAGGGCGAGGCCGGCGACAAGGCGCCAGAGAACAAGCCAACGAGACCGAAGGGAGGCAAGGGCGGCAAGGGCAAAGGCAAGAAGGGGAAGCCGCGCTGGAAGTGACTCCAAGTTTTGGGGGTTCTGGGGCACCGGGGGACTCACCTTTCGGGGAGGGTCCCTTGGGTATCTGGGCCCCCAAGCTTTTGGAGATCCTTTCCGAGCCTAGCTTCCAGGACACGCCTTCCATTGCCTGCCAGGTGAAAGGCCTCCTCAAGGACCACAACTTGGCCACTATCGTCTCGACAGTGCTGTCCGCCCTGGGGAACGATGACACCCGCGAGCACGTCTCCTTCACGGTTATGGACACCCTCGTGGAAAACATGTGGGCTCCCCCCAATATTGTGGCGGAGCTGCTTCGAAGCATGTTCTCTGACCTGCTGGTGGACGAAGGCCCAGAACTGTCCAGCCACTTCCGGGAGGTCTTTGACATTCCCAACACGACGAAAGTGCCAGCCATTAACTTGGTTGCGCGCGGGCTATGCCGACATGCTGCCCCGACCTTTGGTTCTCTCGATGCTCAATGGCCGGCCCCTCTACGTCTTTGATGACGAAGTGGACGCTGCCAGGCTGATTATCGACAAGTACCAGGTGCAGCCTGCGCCCAACTGCTGGACTTCGGCTTCTTTGAAAAGCTGGCTGGTCTTCTGGCTTTCGGGGAGGACAGCGGCTCCGGCTTCTTTGGTGGGTCTGGTGCTGAAGGTGGCGGTCACCTTTGGGCCGGGCTCCTTGGGCATCTTCTTGAGGACATTGCCCGTGTGCGCTAGAGAGCACTTCAAGCCTTCGCCCTGCGAGCTCCTCCCGATGGCGTTGCCGGAGGCCAGCAAAGCTGAGGCAAAATTGGTCGAGCGAATGCTGTCAGCCTGGCACAGTGGCTGCATGGATTCGGATCTTTGGGCAGAAGTTACTGCCGAGGCCGAAGCAGTCGGCGAGGATGTCTGGCTTTACCTTCAGGTCGCGCTCGTGGATTTCATGTGGTGTGGCAGCAAGCAGCTGCTTGGCGAGGTTTTGCCGCACCCAGCATCATGGACAGCCCTTCAGGAGGCCACAGCTCAGCGTTTCCGCAAGTACGCCAGACTCTTTGTCCATGATGACGAGGGTGGTCCTGCTGTAGTTGAACTTGGGTCCTGGGAATCTGTGAGGCAGTCGCTTGGCGACACCTACACCGGTCGCGAAGTCCAAAGGGCTTACAAGCTGACATGGCGAGCAATCCAACCCCATGTCCCAGGACCAGGAGAAGCTGGACGTATTAATTTGGCGGACAAGGTGTCGCCTGAGCTTCGCGCCTTTGTGGAGGACCCGGACTTGTTGAGAATCCCGGACATTGAGCTGGGAGACGTTCCTGAGTCCGCGGCGGTTCTTGTGGAAAGCCAAGAGGACTACGAGGAGATAGTCTCCAACCTGGTTGTTGCCGGCATGATGGAGCGGGAGATCCCTGAGGAGACGGTCGAGGTCCGCGGCAAGAAGATCACGAACGGCATGTTTGGGGTGCACAAGGCGTGGGTCCAAGAGCCAGATGGAACCTGGACTCGAAGCTTGCGGCTGATCATCAACCTCATTCCAACAAACCGGCTGCAGTCCAGACCGCCAATCCAGCCTTCGACGCAGATGGGCTACGCTCCCCTTTGGGGGCAGATGGCACTCAATGAGGATGAGATCATCCTGGCATATGCGGAGGATATCCGGCATTGCTTTCACATCTTTGCACCCTCACCACGGTGGCGAGGCTACTTTGTGATCGGCCGCTCTGTCCAAGGCCGCTGCTTTCAAGATGGCATCGGTGCCCGCGGACGCCCGCGGGTCCGCACGGCCCCGATGGGATGGTGCAACATCGTCGATTTCGTGCAGTCTGCCCTGGAGAATGCCGGCACCCTCGCGGGAGTTCCTGCTGAAAGAGTAGTACGGATGGGCGACCCGACGCCGCTCATGCCAGTCACGGGGACCCGTGACTACTACAGCTTCTACGTCGACAACTTCGACAGCTTCAAGGTGATGGCCGCTACGGAGCAAGGCCTCTACGAAGGGAAGCCTTCAGACACCCAGCTTGCCCTCCGCGAAGTCTTCCAGTGTTGGGGCGTTGGCCGTGATGAGAAGAAAGCCGCGGAGGGGACGCTGAAGTGGTCCTCACTTGGTGCAGAGCAACTGGGAGACCTGGGCCTCGTTGGCTCCTCGCGGAAGCTGCGCCGGGCTGTGCTGGGCGCCACTGTCCGGGTCCTTGAGTGCTCCCCGGCGGTGCCACGTGGATCGCATGAGCTCTTGACCATCGTGGGCAAAGCAATGCATTCAGTTCAGTTCTGCCGCCCTCTTGCCTGTATGTTTGATGAGCTCTACGCCTGCTTGTCACACGAGGACAAGAAGATCAGCATCACAGCAAAGGCGGAGACAGAGTTGTATTGCATCCTCATGAGCCTCCCGATGCACTACATGGAACAGCGGATGCAGATCTGCCCCACTGTTTATGCCACGGATGCCTCTCTTGAAGGGGGGGGTGCTTGTGCCAGTGTTGGGCTGTCTGCGCGTGGGCGTGCCAAGTGCCACCTGCTGGGCTCTGATGACGACATGGGAGGGGGCTGTGATGCAGTCTTGGTGATCGAGGCCTTTGGTGGAATCGGCGGCTTGCGGAAGGCTCTCGAACTGATTGGGCTTCAACCTCAAGGCCTGATCCTGATCGAGTCAGACCCGCTGTGCCAGAAGCTTGCCAGACGGCATTGCGGATATGTCCAGGTTGTGGACGACATCAAGAAGGTGGATGCCGCAATGGTCCGCGATTGGCGACGGCAGTTTCCTCGTGCCAAGAAAGTGATCCTTGGAGGTGGATGGCCTTGTGTGCACCATTCGCGCCTCAATGCAAACCGAGAAGGTGCGGAAGCCGAAACTTCTCTCTTGCTGGACGACCTCATCCGCACGCAAGATCTTCTTGAAAGGTGCAGCCAGCCGCTGCACTTGCCCCCCTGGCACGTGATCCGCCTCTTCGAGAATGTGGTCATGGATGGCAATGACCTCGACATCCAGTCTGCTAAGATCGGGTGGCGACCCATCTTCTGCGACAGTGTGCAGGCCCTGCGATGCCGAAGGCCGCGGTTGTGGTGGATCCAAGGAGTGGATGTCTTGCAAGGTGGTGACCTCAAGATTGTTGAGAGCAGCAGGGTGGCTAACCAGCACCGAGACGTCCGTGCTCTTAACCTCCGCCACGCTGTGATCGACACCGAAAGGCCCCCAATGGATTGGTTCCTACGACCCGGGTGTTACAAGACCGAAGAGCCGGAGGAGCCCTTCCTGACCTTTGCCCGGCCTGTGCCAAAGAAGCAAGCTCCCTCTGAGCCGGCAGGCATCGACAACTGTGATGCCAAAACACTGGGGCGTTGGAAGGGGGACTCCTGGCGCCTGGCGCCCTACCAGTACGCTCCCAAGAACTTGGTCACAAGCCCTCACGGGCAACGTCGGCTCACCTCAGATGAGCAGCTCCGCCTCCTCGGCTTCAACAGCGACCACCTGGACTTCAAGCAGAAGGTCAGTGAGGACCAGAAACAACAGTTCATCGGCAACACGTGGCCGGTAGTCGTGGCGGCTCGCCTGCTGCTGGGGCTGGTCATGACCGAGGAGCAAGCCGGTGTGCGTGACCTCACCAAGGAGCTGTGGAATGCCTGGAAAGCCCTGGAAGATCGCGCCCAGCAGGTCAAGAGAGGGTCTTGGAGTGAAAGGTTCGGTCCGAGTTCGGGGGAGGGGGCTGCCGTCCTTCCCTTCCGTCCGGGGGGGGTGGACACTGGCTCTGTTCCTCGGCTCATGATCGACCCGGACCTCAAGCTCACTGATGAGCAGTTCTTGGCCCGGATGGTGGGCCGCAATGTTTCACATCGGGGCACGGATGTCCGCCTTGACTTTGGCATCCCCTTCCAGGCCTCGGACTTTGGGAGGCGCGCGGTCGACCCCACACTGTGGACGTGGAAAGTCCTGATGAGCTACCGTTGGAAACGGACGGGGCATATCACACAGTTGGAGGCCGTTGCTGTCCTTGACCTCCTCAAGCGCCTGAGCCGTGCTGCAGGTTCAGGTAACGAAAAGTTCCTGCTGATGGTCGACAACCAGGCTGTGGTTGGGATCATCACGAAAGGGCGGACCTCAGCCCACATGCTTCAGAGCACCTTGCGGCGTCTCAACTCGCTCCTGCTGGCCTCCAACAACAGGCTCCTCGTTGTCTACGTGCGGTCCGAGTACAACCCCGGAGACGGACCGTCACGTTGGGTAGCAAGAAGGGCATCGCAGGATGCCTAAGAAAACTGTGCTGAGCAAGAGGACCAAGCAGGAGAGAAAAGATGAACGCAAGGTGCTAGGAACTTTGAGGTCGCAGATTGTGTCACCTAAAACTGAATCTCGTTACCTTGAGCATGTTTCACGTTTTCTGAGTTTTCTGAAGCAGCAGGGAAAGTCTTACCCTACCACTTTTCTTGCTTTAGACTTTGAGCTGAGCGGTTTCATCGAGCATCTTTGGGAAGATGAGGACCCACGATCTTGGGCAGGGGACGCTCTGAGTGGTCTTGGCCACTTTATCCCTCCTGTTAAACCACACTTGGTGGGCAGTTGGCGATTGCATGCGGCGTGGGGTAGAGCTGAACTACCTGCGCGAGCTCCTCCTTTCACACCAGTCCTGGTTTACGCCCTGGCCCAGGCTGCGTATGAACAAGGTTGGCGGGACACTGCCACCTTGCTACTTCTTGGTTTTCACACGTTTGCTCGGTCGGGTGAGCTCTTTTCAGCACGGTGTGGGGACTTTGTGCTGGGTCGCGGCCGTGGAACATGGTCGCTTCCGTTGACCAAATCCGGGCAGCGAGCTGGCGCTTCCGAATCCCTAGTCATCTCAGACACGTTTGTGGGCACTGCTGTTGCCAACTTCATTCGGAACAGGAGCAAGGGGGACCTTCTTTCAGACTGTTCTCCCGGGGTGCAACGCCGTCGTCTTGCCCAACTTTTACAACGGCTGGGTCTGCAAGCGCCATATCGTTGGTACTCTCTTCGCCGAGGGGGAGCCACTCATGAGTATCGTGTTACGAATAATTTGCCCGCGGTGTGCTTGAAAGGACGTTGGACTGCAGTTCGCACTGCACGAATCTATCTTTGTGATGGGATGGCCCAACTCTCGCAGTTGCAGTTGCCAGCGCCGCAACTTCGCAAGTTGCAAGCTCTTGCCCGCAAAGCGCGGCCTGGGTATGATGCAATCAGTTCAGATTGAGAAGAAATTGTAGGGGCACGAGGGCCGCTGAGGATGCAAGTGCCAGTAGCGGCAACGCTCTGGCAGGTGATGGTAGGCAGTTGGCTCTCGTCTCGATTGGGGATGCAAGTGCCAGTAGCGGCAACGCTCGGGCAGCTGCAGTAGGTGGTAGGCATTCCTTTCCGTGCGTGGGTACGAAGAGTGCACATGGCACTTAGACCCGCCCACATCCTCCCTTCTTTGTTGTATTCCGTTCTCACCTTCCTGCTTGAGGGCTACGGGAAGCCGCACTATGTGCCAAGTGGGTGAGGTGGAGTGCAGCTTGGCTGTTTAAAAGTTTGAGCACGGGCTCCATGTGGGAGGGCCAGCCAGGACGGAGCATCGGCGGGACGTTATTGGTCGCTTGGGCCGCGGGGTTGTCCAGCTGGGGGGCCGGGTGGCTTCTTTTGTGCTCCCCTGGCTGGCAGTTTCCGGGGCTCTTGCGCCGTTTTCTGTCTCACGTTGTGTTTTGGGTGAACCACTTCGCTCTCTAGCGCAGCTAATGCCGAAAACAAGTGACGGAAGTGTTGTGTGAGTACTAGTCAGCAGTCCCCTGTTCTATAGTACGATGCACACTTCCCGGCATTCAGCATTTGGTTTGACCCGCCGTCCACCCCCATTCGCCACCCGTGGGGAAGCTGCACTCTGGCTTGGCTGTTTAAAAGTTTGAGCACGGGCTCCATGTGGGAGGGCCAGCCAGGACGGAGCATCGGCGGGACGTTATTGGTCGCTTGGGCCGCGGGGTTGTCCAGCTGGGGGGCCGGGTGGCTTCTTTTGTGCTCCCCTGGCTGGCAGTTTCCGGGGCTCTTGCGCCGTTTTCTGTCTCACGTTGTGTTTTGGGTGAACCACTTCGCTCTCTAGCGCAGCTAATGCCGAAAACAAGTGACGGAAGTGTTGTGTGAGTACTGGTTTTGTTGTCCAGCCCTGCCGTTCTTCAACTTTGAGTCTTACTTGTTAGCATGTTTTTTGCTGGCTGATTCGTGAATGGAGTTGGAGAATCCGTGCTGCCGGTGCTTCGAACGGGCAGCAGATAGTAAACGATCTCTATTTTCAGGCCACACCAGTACTAGGTTAGCCTGCGTGTCCAGCTGGTTGCTTAAACAGTCTAGACCCATTGCTGTCCTGAGCCTTTTGCGCACGCAGGGGTACAGAATGCGCCGCTAAAAGAGTAGCTGAGTAGCAGGTGCAGCGTCAGCGATCAAGGGCGCACTGCCTGTCACTGCAGTCTGACACCACTCGTCACTATGGCCCCTGTCGCTGATCAGTGTCTCACACAGACAGCTCCGGCGACCGGAGGCCAGCGGCCGCGAGCAAAACAGGAAGGATTCGCCTCGCAGGGGTTCTGGAAGGAAGCAAGAATGTTCACGGCGTCGAAGCAAACCAGCAGTTAGCCACACCAAAGCAAGCATCAAATCTGAAATACAGGTTTTCAATAAGGTGTTAAATACAATATAAAACCAATAGAATGCGACAAATTGATCAAAACCAACGAAATTCGCTAAGAATGTTGGAAAACCCCACACCACAACAAGCAAACTAAACCCAAACATCAAGATTGAAAATGCAGATTTTAAATAGAGTTTTAAGCAGAAGATAGAACTCATAGAACGGCTGTCGTGTGATTTTTTGCTTATAGCTCGCTGCGAAGTTCGCGTCGGCACCCTGCAGAGCAGATCACAAGGCTTGCTCTTCATGCTTTTCCACTGGGCCCTCGCCCGGGTCCTTCGTGTGTTGACGTTCGGAGTGCTCGTCATAATCTTTCTCGGCCTGATGCAACAGGGAACGGACCGAGCAGCCCAAGAGCCTCACGTCGGGGGGAGTGCTTTGGGAAACGTCTACGAGCTCCAACACTGGGCCATTTTCCTTTTGTCCAGGGCCTCGGCCTGCTCAGCGAAAACCAGTGGTGAATTGCTGGGCTTTGTTCTTTGCTGGCGCCTTTTCTTATAGGAGTTCATCTTGAGCATCTTGAGAAATCAGCGGGGCGCGAGCATCTTGAGCATCCCCTGTACAGGTTTTGGCTCAAAGCGTTTGTGGGGTGCAGAAAAAATCTTTAAAAATATAAAAAGCAAAAAATATAAAAAGCAAAATATATTAAATATAGAAATATAAAATAAGTATAAAACTTAAGCAAGGGAAACTAGTTGGTTTGCTTGATTTTTTGCCTTGACTTTTGCATGATTTTATGCCTTGACTTTTTGACCTTGCCTTTTTGACATGATTTCTTATGTTATTTCAGAAACCGCGCCGCGGTTCACAAGGTCACCCGTAGGCAAAGAAACAAGACAACATAACTGGGCAGCAACACATAGGCAGATGGCTGACATCACTGGCCACATAGGCAGACGGCGAACAACACAGACTTGTAGAGTAGCTGCAAACCAACCTAGTCTTTTAGATTTTGGGTGGGGGCGAGGAGCGCTCCCGATAGAGGCTACCTGGGCATGATTGCATGTGAACTCTGGGGTGGGAAAAGGCTCTACTTGGTGAGGGTCACCGCTCGAGGGCAAGCGGGCTTACTCACTGCTCGAACGAGCAGGCCTATAGATTTAGGGTAACCAACCCCAGCCCTGCACTCCCGCTCCTGTGGCCAGGTTCGTGCTGTCATCTTCGTCGACTTCCTTCGATCGGAGGCGGATTCAGGGAATAGGGTTTAGGGTTGACGAACTTGAGATGTTTTGGCTTTGTTGTCGTGGTGCGCGAGTGCTTGCAAGTGTTCTGCACCTGATAGCGAGTGATAGGGTAGGAGTGCCCAGACTTTAACTCCCTTCCTCCTGTGTGCTCAGGGGTCCTCTGCGAGCCGCAAGCCGGGCACTCTTTCTTTTGCAGGGGCCTTTGCAGGAGTTCGGGGTTGTGCTTTTTTGGGGGTCTCCGAGTGAGTGCTGGCATGTCGAGGGTGCTGTGTAGAGTCTGTAGGCGGGTAGGCGTAGGTGTAGGTGAACCCCTTCCCCATCCCGGTAGCCCCGGGCCCCTCACCTCTGCGGCCAGGTTCTTTGGAACTACCTCTGGCGTCGGCTCTGTTTTCATCGCGAGAGCCCGGAGCTCTGAGTGCGTGCAAAGGGTGGGGTTGGCAAGCAGCACTTCGCTGAAACGTGCATCTGGAGCAGTTTGTATTCAGTAGTGGGATTGTTGAGTTGGTCTGGATCCCCCCCCCCCCCTCCCCCCCGCTTTCCTTGCAGTCCGGAAGCAGTTGAACGTGTTCTGCTCATCAGTCCCAACAAAATGGGCACAAAATTGGAACAAAAAATGGAACAAAATAATATTGGAACAAAATTGAAAAAATTGGAACAAAATAATATTGGAACAAAGTTGGAACAAAGTTGGAACAAAGTTTGAACAAAATTGGAACAAAATTGGAACAAAATTGGAACAAAATTGGAACAAAATTGGAACAAAATTGGAACAAAGTGGAACATAATTGGAACAAGATTGGAACAAGATTGGAACAAGATTGGAACAAGATTGGAACAAAATTGGAACAAAATTGGAACAAAATTGGAACAAAATTGGAACAAAATTGGAACAAAATTGGAACAAAATTGGAACAAAATTGGAACAAAATTGGAACAAATTGGTTGGGGAGGGTCCGCGGGTAGACAGAGCCATTGAACATCTGGAATTTAGAGGTGCTTCGCTAACGGACCCCGCGTTGTGCCCAGGTCTCAGCTTTTCCCTCACACGCCACGTCGAACGACGTCAGTGGCTCTGAGTGACCGCAGTGCAAGGGATTTCTTTTGTTGCCAGCGGTAGGCATGCGTGCAAGCTCACATTGTCGGTTGATGGAAGTTCTGCGGCGCTACAGCCGTTTTGGCAGAAGCTCATTTTGTTTTGCCCCTGCGCGCTGCTCTTCCTAGAACGCATTTTGCGTAGGATCGAAGCCATGCCGGATATTTCGGACGTCGAAGAGCGGGTTTCTCCCACAAAACCTGCTCAGTCGGTGAGTCCTGCCAAGGGACCTGCTCCTGCCAAGGGACCTGCTCAGTCGGTGAGTCCTGCCAAGGGACCTGCTCAGTCGGTGAGTCCTGCTCAGTCGGTGAGTCCTGCCAAGGGACCTGCTCAGTCGGTGAGTCCTGCCAAGGGAGCTGCTCAGTCGGTGAGTCCTGCCAAGGGAGCTGCTCAGTCGGCGAGTCCTGCCAAGAGACCTGCTCAGTCGGTGAGTCCTGCCAAGGGATCTGCTCCTGCCAAGGGACCTGCTCAGTCGGCCACGGGACCTGCTCAGTTGGAAAGTTCTACCCTCAATGAAGCTCCCAACTCAAAGCAGAAGCCGCAGCACTACCTGAACAAATTGGAGAGAAAGAAAAGGAAATATGCTGAGCAGGCAGAAGCACAGGGTCGCACAGTCCGTGCTTACATCAAGGGCTCGGAGGACAGGGTGGTTGAACACGTGACTGCGCAGTCGATCTTGACGCGAGAGGCGGTCGAAAGTGCCAGGGATCTGCTCGTGGCTCGCATTGACAAGCTGGGTGAGGTTATCGCAAAGCCCCACAAGACCAAGGCCAGGGATGAGAAGCGTCCCCAACTCCGACGAGAAGAAGGCAAAGACCGATGAGAAGAAGGCGCTTGCCGCTGAGAAGAAGGCGCTGGCCGATGAGAAGAAGAAAGCTAAGGCCGATGAGAAGAAAGCCAGCGCAGAGAAGAGGAAATTAGCTGCCGAGGCTAAGAAGCACGCGAAGATGGTGAGAGCCGAGGAAGCTGCCAAGAAGAAGGCCGCTCGAGCACAAGCTGCCCAGGAGAAGGCCGCTAAAGCAGCTGCTGCCGCGCTGAAGCTCTCTGAGTCGCTCAAGAAGCATACCAAAGAGAACGAGACCGCGAAGGTGGCAGATGAGACCATCAATGAGAAGCCACTGGAGGAGGCAGACGAGACCATCAATGAGAAGTCACTGGAGGAGGCTCCGGTGAATGAGAAGCCAGTGAATGAGAAGCCGGTGAATGAGAAGCCGGTGAATGAGAAGCCTGGGGCGTTGTCTATGACATCTATGATCTTTGGCATCAAGCGCTAGACTCGACTTGTACAGAACGTCGTGGTTGTCGGCGCACTTTTCTTCTGAGCATGGTTGTCGGCGCGCTTTTTCCTGCCGAGCCTGGGGGACGGTAGGATTGACAAAGCGCAAAGCGCTGGCAAGATGCAGAGCTTAAGCCAAAGCACAGACGCTTAAGCAAAGAGCTGCGGTCCGCGACGGAGCGGGAGACAGCAAAATTGATTGCGTTTGGCTTCGCTTGTTGCAAACCGTTTGAAAGCTTGTTGCAAGACTGATCGAAAGCAAGTGTCTGCGCACCTTAGGCCTCACTTCAACATCGCTGCGGGGGGCCTCAGAGAGCAACTGCGAGTAAGACCTCGTCACATTAAAACATGTTGGAAAACCCCACACAAAAAATGAGCAAACAGCGCGAAAACATCAAAATTGAAAATCGATTTTTGAAAAAGGGTTTGAAACATAAGATAGGGGGTTTAGGATGTGACAAAGAGATAAAACCCGACGATGCGCACCAAAAATGTTGGAAAATCCCACACAAAACAAAGCAAACAAAGCAAAAACATCAAATTCAAAAATACAGTTTTTGAATAAGGTTTTTAAGCAGAGACAGAACGTTTAGGACGTGACAAAGAGATAAAACCCGACGATGCGCACCAAAAATGTTGGAAAATCCCACACAAAACAAAGCAAACAAAGCAAAAACATCAAATTCAAAAATACAGTTTTTAAATAAGGTTTTTAAGCAGAGATAGAACGTTTAGGACGTAACAAAGAGATAAAACCCGACGATGCGCACCAAAAATGTCGGAAAATCCCAGACAAAACCGCGCAAACGGCGCGCAAACATCAAAATTGAAAATCGATTTTTGAAAAAGGGTTTAAACGTCAGATAGGGGGGGTTTAGGATGTGACAACTTGATGAAAAACCGACGAAGCGCGCCAAATATGTTGGAAAATCCCACACAAAACGACATGGCGAAATAGGAGGCTGAAGCCGGGTCGAACGGAGCAGCTAGCGCTTTTATTCAAAAGCAAAATGGCTGAGAACAGACAAAACATCATCAAACAAGTTTATGAGGATCCTAGAAGCGGGTTCGGGAGCATTGCTGACACGCTGCGACAAGCTCGTGCTAGGGACCCACGTGTGAGGTTCGAGAGTTCATCCAGGGCCTCACGGTGCAGGAGGACAGGCCTCAACGGGGCTTCAATAGCTATGTGCCGCCTGCTCCCATGCATCAGTTGCAAGTAGACTTGGCGGATATGACGAGCTTTGCAAAAGGCCCCTATCCCTATATGTTGGTAGCTATAGATACGTTTACGAAGAAGCTCACCGCTATACCCATGAAGGACAAAACCGCACAAACCGCAGCGGCAGCATGGGACAAAGTCATCACCGATCTGGGGATTCCGGCCTCCGTTTACAGCGACGACGGCTCAGAGTTTAAGAAGCAGTTTAAGGAAAAGTTAGATCACTGGGACGTGGACAAAATAGTCAGTAGGGGGCATGCGCCAGTGGCCGAAAGAGCCATTAGAACGTTGAAAGAGGCCTTGCTTCGCAGACTTAGCGTAGGCGTGGGCAGAAGGAACCAGTGGAACCTGCTACTGCCCAACGTTTTAGCTCAATACAATGAGAAAAGGCATGCTACGACAGGCGTGACGCCTAATCAAGCGTACAACAACCCTGACAGCGCTAGGAAAGCCCTCAGGAACATGCGCAGGAACGCTAAGCACAATGCTCCAGCGAAGCCGGAAATCGGTGAGGGCGACTATGTTCGCGTCAGGGTGAAGCCAATAGAGAGCAGGGGGTCTTACCGCGTCACCGAAACAGCTTGGTCGGAGAGGGCGTACCGGGTGGACGGGGTAGAGTACACGAGCAACGGCGTCATGTTTACGCTACAGGGCTGGCAGGGAGGACCGCTACTAGCGCGAGACGTCAGGAAGGTAGAGGGTCAAAGGGAGCGCAGGTTTCCAGTGCAGTCCAGAGAAATGCGAAAGCAAAACTGTCGCTGTACAAGCTAGCCAAGGGAACTGAGTCCTCGCAACTGTGCAATCCACCGATCGTCCTTGAAGTCCATCTTCACGTAGCCGCGGGGCCTCAGAAAGCTCATAATCTTGTCGATGATGTTCTGGCCCTCCTTGCCGTAGAGAAGCTTGTCGAAGAAGTAGGGCAGCGGCTCCGGCAAGTTTCGCCAGTGACCGTGGGGCCTGGACCTGTCGTAGCGGAGCTTGTAGTTCTTGTCTTCGAAGGCGCACAGGCCGGTCTTGACGTTCTCGACCAGATGCACCACGTGCCGTCTGCTCTCGAAGCGGTGGGACGTTATGCTCCTGCCCAGCCCGGTCTTGGTCAAGACCTCCCTGTACTCGTCGTGGGTCAGGGTCTTCCGGTTCTCCTTGTCGATGCCTTTGATCTTGTTCTTGTGGTGCAACTGGCCCCCGCCGTCTGTGAGCAGCTCGCTGTAGGACTTAGGCCCCAAGCAGACCACCTCCATCATGGTGAGGGGTGCATTCTCGTCGCCGAAACCGCCCAAGCAGCCGCGCCGCTCGAAAGCGAGCTGGGCCGAGTCAGGGTCGACGCCAATGCTCTGCAGGTACGCCATCGCCTTCTCGTAGTCCTTGATGTCGCCCAGGATGTCCCAGAAGCACGGCGACTCGGGGTTGTAGTTCTCCAGGGCCAGCTGGTAGGAAGGGTGCGTCTCGCTGTGGATCAACACGATGACGCTGTCCGTGTCGGTGTAGATGATCTGCACCTTCGACCTCTCGCTCTGTGGCCTCGCCTCGTCACAGGCTTTGACCAGGCGCCCGTCGAAGACCAGCTTCATGTGGTAATAGTTTCGCATGATGCCAAGCCTCGCCTCGTCCAGCACGAAGGTTCCCACTTGCGGCACGGTCTTGAGGAGCGAACCGCCGGGGGTGAGCTCATCCACGATGCCGAAGAAGCCGCCGTGACCAATGGGGCTGGCGTGCAGGTCCACCATGCGGGGTCCTGCGCTTCTTCGCCCAAACTCCTCGACGTCGAAGCAGACCCACGACCGAACAAAGCGCTCCTGGTTTTGGACGCTTTTCCCGTATTGCACGTTCATGGTGAGTTTCACCACGTCGGCTTGGAGCTTTCGCCCTTGCCGCTTGAACTCGAGCCTGCGCTCGTAGCACTCTCGGATGAAGGGGCTCATGAACGCCCTGCAGCCGAAGAGCACGATGCTGTAGACCTCTTCGACTCTGACGCCGAGGACCTCCATGTAGAAGCGCAGCAGTCGCAGCTGTATGACTTCGCGACGGTGATAGCCTAGATAGGGCATGAGCTTCTCGTTCTTGGGCGCCTTGTCCAGCCCTTTCTTGGCCAAGAGCTCGAGCTGATATTCGCTCATCCCGGACGTGCCGACGCTCATCCTGGTGATGGGCGCCCAGTCGACGCGGTCGTGCTGGTCTAGGGGCAGGTAGTAGTCGACCTCCACCAAGTAGCTGCGATCGAAGTCCTTCTGCCTGAAGTCCGACTCGCGCAGGCAGTGGCAGAACAGCTTCATGCGGGCCTTGCGCTCGGAGGGGAGATCCAAAAGGTAGCCGCCGTCGCAGGGCAGGGGGTTGTCCATGACGGTCGGGTACTGCGAGTTCACGTCGAACTTTGACACCCAGCTCACTGGAAGGCAGTCGTCGTAGTCGACGACAGAGCAGTTGTTGGCCTTGGCGTACGGCTGGAACGCGTTGCTGAGTCCTCCGCGCATGCTGCTCTTGACCAGGTCGTAGATTTTCCGGTTGGTGATGAGCTGCAGGGGGTTTCTGCGAGGGGCGCAGCGCTTCATCATCGCGTCCCAGGCGGCGCTTGCCAAGGTGACATATCGGACCGGATCGATGCCGAAGTTCTGGTGGAAGGTGTCCCTGTACGCCTCCACCACGTCGGCAATGGCCATGTCCGTGTGCAAGTAGCAGTTATGGAAGGAGGCGAAGTTCGGGAACTGGAAATGCTCCTGGATCTCCTGAATCTCCCCGTACTTCTCGTCGGAGCGCTTGCCCTTCAAGCTGCTGTCGTAGCACTTCTGCGACCGCACGGCTTCTTCGGTCCAAGCCTCGGGCCCCGCAAAGCTTTCAAACGGCATGGGGATCTTCTTGAGAAGAAGGTCCCACACCCTCTTGTCTCGGTTCTGGAGCCAGGGGTGGCGCTCGGCAAGAAGCGGAAAGGACAGCCATGGCTCCTCCTTGTGAGTGCTCCGCAGGTCGTCTATCAGAACGTCCAGCGCTGAAGGGAAGATGTTGAAGCTGTCCAAGAATACCAGGGGTCCGTAGCGTATCTGCAGGTACTTCTCGCCGGACTTGATCATGACCTCGCAGTGGGGCTTCTTGAGGTCCAGGTGCTCACCCAGCATTGGCTCGTAACCCGGCGTGTGCAAATCGGGGACCTGGTCGTCTTGCAAGGTCGCGTCGTCCTCCGCCGGCTCTTGGAACTCCTGCTCAACGACTTGATCGTCTTCGTCGTAGGAGGGTATGGCGGCCGCACTCCCGTAGCGGTGAAGCTGGGCTATGGCTCGGACCAAGAAATGGAAATCGTATCCACCACCATTGTGGAAGTACACCGGCACCGTTTTCTGGCGTCTTACGGCGAGGTTGCAGGTGTTGCAGAGGGCGCCTAGATACTCGCCCGTCCCGCGCCGATGGTGCACTACCTTCTGCCTGCTCTGGTCCGAGGTGAAGGGTAGGTCGCAGAGGGAGCAGACGACGGCGGCGTCGAAGTCAGCCTGCTGCGTCGCTGTGAGGTCGTACGGAATGTTTAGTTTCTGCCAGTTCAGGTAGTCGAAGGCCAGATCCAGGAGCCGCCTGAGGTAGCGCTCCATGACGGCGAAGGGCGCGTCGTCCGCGCGACATAAGTCCAAATGGATCTTGTGCTGCTGCGGGACCTCGTAGCCGCAGCGACCCACTGCGGTGTAGCATGTGGAGGCCGTCTCGTGCTGCAAGGCCTTGACCCTATTGTTGTCCAGCGTCTCCTGCGCCCTGTCGTTGAAGACCTCTATGTCGGAGTAGATGACCAGCTCCGCCCACTCTGCAGAGGGACCGGGCTTGTAGAAGAGGCGCTCTTCCTCAACGTTCGTGGGGAGCCTGATCCTCTGACTTCGCAAGCGGTCTTCCACGCTAGCATTGCAGAGCCCCGACTTCAGGTGCGCCTTCAAACTCTCAGTCGATTTGAAATTGTTGTGGCAGCGGTGACAAGAGTTCCAGTGGCAGGTGTTGTCACGACGGCACTCTTGGGGCAGCTCGGCGCTGCGCAGACTGGAAGCCTTGCTGAAGTCATAGATCAGGACGTAGTGGTCGAGGTGGAGCAGGAGGACGATCTCGTGCTCTGGCTTCTCAACGGAGGGACTCCTGAGCGGCTTCATCGTCTGAGGAGCCGTTGCCGACCACTCCGTGCTGACCGGCTTGAAGACGTAGATGCCAATGTGGGGGTTGACGGCTTCGAA
Organism: Symbiodinium natans; assembly: GCA_905221605.1. Lineage (NCBI taxonomy): Eukaryota > Dinophyceae > Suessiales > Symbiodiniaceae > Symbiodinium > Symbiodinium natans. The sequence continues at coordinate 135,060 of CAJNDS010000059.1, forward strand.
AAGGTCGATGTCGCCAAAGCCCACGTGACCCTCGGGAAGCGTGCTGAAGTCGGCATCCACGGGGACCATCTTGCGCTCGTCAGGCGCGGACCCCTTCGGACCAGGTTTTGCTGGTTGAGCGTAGAAGGGACGACCCTTCAAATTGGCTGCCGTAAAGCGTTCATGTTTGCCCATCTTCCCGACCTCGTGAAAGTAGGCCCTCACACAGTACTCGAAGCATCTGTGGTCCATATTCTTGGGGTTGAAAAGGCCTTGATCGCCTTTATGAAGGTGCGGAGGCAGTTCCTTCCAGCAGCCGCCGACGCCTGCAATGCCTGCGGGGAAGGGGGCGTTGGCCGTGAGCTCGCTGGGGCTCGTGAGGATGTTGATCCACAGCATGCCAACAAAGCTCCACCCGCTGCTGGTGTTGCGATTGGTCTCCTCCACGTAGTGCTCGTACGTAGACTGCGCCTGGCTCAAGAACCTGCGAAACCTCTCGGCAGGGTCGGCCAGCGGCATGCACGGAGCTGGCGGCAGCGCCACGCGGATCTCTTGCACCTCTGGACGCTCCACTCCGTCCACCGCCACTGTCTTTGAGAACCTCGCTTGCACCACGAGCTTTATGGTGAAGCGGACCTGCCTCTCCAACAGGTCCCGGAAGTCTTCCAGCAGCAGCATAAGAGCGTCCATGGTCAGGAAAGGGGCGTTGTCGTTCTCGCGCTCAACTCCAGCCATCCTCGTGAAGCCTTGACTCGAGTTCCTGATGCGACGAGCTCTGGTCACTCTGATTCCCGGATGGTTTCCAGCAGCCGGCGGAGGCACATTCTGAAGCTCAGCCATGGGGGGACGAATTTGAAGATATGTGAAGATTTAAATGAAATGAATGGTACCTCTTTTCCTACTCAGCACGTCCGAGCCAAACGGTACGAGACGCAGAACAGGGGTTTAAGCAAGAAAGCATTGCAAATGGCTCAGAACAGGGGTTTAAGCAAGAAAGCATTGCAAATGGCTCAGAGGGACCGCGAACCTTTCTTTTCTGCGTCCGCCCGACAAGGGTCAGCTATCACAGTACGTTGTTGAGCATCCAGAACATTGGATCTCCGTCGGCGCCAGCGATGACCTGGACGCGTTCCACGTCGAGAGGGCTGCGCCTTGCTACGTCTTCCAACGCCCTCATGTAGGTTTGTCGCGGCAGAACCTGGCGGAGATGCAACAGCAGTTCCCACTTCGATAGGTTCGAGAGAATGGCCGACTTCGTTAGGTCGAGCGCAAAAATCAGCAGCCCGTACCGAAGGGCGACCTTCTCGTCTGCGCTGTCTGTTTGTCGCCGCACCAGCCCGCGGCATCGGCGGGAGCAGCACTCAAAGCGATAGTAGAGCACCGCCTCCGCTCTGATACGATGGTAAACGATGGATAGCTCGCGCACAGGATGTGGCTGCATCAAGGCTTCTATGAAGCGGTAGAACTGCCGCGCGTCTCCCAGCTGCCAGCGCTCCCCCAGAAGCTCCATCTCGTCGAGCGTCTGATGTTGGAGAAAGGCCATCAGCGCCTGTGTTGTCATGATGACCTGTTTCGAATTTGGACTCGTTTGGACTCGTTTGGATTCACTTGATCCTCAAAAGCTGCGGCGTGCTTAAACGCTAGGATTTTGGAATGTTTTTTAATGTTTTTTTGGGGGGCGCCAAAACGAAGGATTTTGGGGGAGGGTTCTGCAGAAGCAACCCAGAGCTAGGGGTCCCTCATAGATTCCTTAAAGTCCGTGACGCCCACGGTCTCCTAGAGCGAGGGGTCAAAATCCCGGGCGCTGGGCACCAAAACGAAGGATTTTTCGCCAAACCCCAAACTAGAGCCTCAGCCCCAGAGCCCAAATCCGGGGTCCCCCCATAGATTCCGCAGGAACCGTGACGCCCAAAGTCTCCTAAAGAAAACCCTCAAAATCCAACCTACAGACCCCAAAACGGAGGATTTTTCGCCAGAGCCCCGAAACTAGAGCCTCAGCCCCAGAGCCCAAATCCGGGGTCCCCCATAGATTCCGCAGGAACCGTGACGTCCAAAGTCTCCTAAAGAAAGCTCTCAAAATCCAACCTGCAGACCCCAAAACGGAGGATTTTTCGCCAGAGCCCCAAAACTAGAGCCTCAGCCCCAGAGCCCAAATCCGGGGTCCCCCATAGATTCCGCAGGAACCGTGACGTCCAAAGTCTCCTAAAGAAAACCCTCAAAATCCAACCTGCAGACCCCAAAACGGAGGATTTTTCGCCAGAGCCCCAAAACTAGAGCCTCAGCCCCAGAGCCCAAATCCGGGGTCCCCCCAGAGATTCCGCAGGAACCGTGACGTCCAAAGTCTCCTAAAGAAAACCCTCAAAATCCAACCTGCAGACCCCAAAACGGAGGATTTTTCGCCAGAGCCCCGAAACTAGAGCCTCAGCCCCAGAGCCCAAATCCAGGGTCCCCCATAGATTCCGCAGGAACCGTGACGTCCAAAGTCTCCTAAAGAAAACCCTCAAAATCCAACCTGCAGACCCTAAAACGGAGGATTTTTCGCCAGAGCCCCGAAACTAGAGCCTCAGCCCCAGAGCCCAAATCCGGGGTCCCCCATAGATTCCGCAAGAACCGTGACGCCCAAAGTCTCCTAGAGAAAACCCTCAAAATCCAACCTGCAGACCCCAAAACGGAGGATTTTTCGCCAGAGCCCCAAAACTAGAGCCTCAGCCCCAGAGCCCAAATCCGGGGTCCCCCCAGAGATTCCGCAGGAACCGTGACGTCCAAAGTCTCCTAAAGAAAACCCTCAAAATCCAACCTGCAGACCCCAAAACGGAGGATTTTTCGCCAGAGCCCCGAAACTAGAGCCTCAGCCCCAGAGCCCAAATCCAGGTCCCCAGCAGGAACCGTGACGTCCAAAGTCTCCTAAAGAAAACCCTCAAAATCCAACCTGCAGACCCTAAAACGGAGGATTTTTCGCCAGAGCCCCGAAACTAGAGCCTCAGCCCCAGAGCCCAAATCCGGGGTCCCCATAGATTCCGCAAGAACCGTGACGCCCAAAGTCTCCTAGAGAAATGTCCAAAATTTTAGGCCGCAGGCACCAAAACGCCGGATTTTTCGCCAGAGCCCAATTGCGGCGCCAATTGCGGCGCCAATTGCGGCGCCAATTGCGGCGCCAATTGCGGCGCCAATTTCGGACCAATTTCGGACCAATTTCGGACCAATTTTCGGAGTGTGGGGATACTTGAGGTGCGGTATTACAAAATCCGAAGCAAGACGTGGAGAAAACGCGAAAATGACGTGAAGCATGCTCTTTTTGCTGATTCTTGGCTGATTTTTTGCTGACTTTTTTAAAAAGAACGGGCGAATTTCGAAGATTTGCACGAGTTTGCTTAGAAAATCGCTTCACGAACTTCCTGTAAGAATAAATGCGACAACAAAGACATGCCGGAAGCAAGCAAGAGAACCTGCCCCAGCTTGAAACCACCAGTTTGGCATCGAAGTGCTGGCGAAAATGAGCTTTCCAGAATTAGGCGGCATAAGTGTCCCCATATGCTATTATTGCAAGACGCCTTCGCGGAGCCCCGCAGCGCTAGGTGCATTTCTTGGCAAGTGGATGTAAGGAGCATTTTGAGGAAAGGGAATGCTACTAAAGGACAGTTTTAACACTACACCCAGCACGCTTGCACCGACTGGCCAGACCGTTTGGTTGTTAATCGCCTTTGATTTGGGGACGGCCAGCAGACCTCAACAGTGCGATTCTGAGCCCTTCGACACCCAAAACGTTCTCTTAACTGATAAGTCTAACACTTGAAGTGACACACTTGAAGTGACACTCTACGGAGAGAGAGAGGCCTTAATCAGCGTGCAGAAGAAAACATATGCCTGCATCCTTGATGCAACAAGATCGCTCGAGCCTGATATGTTGACTGTCTGATTGCAGAAAGTGGGGCAAGGAAACAGTGCAGCCAGCGCTGACGGGTTGTGAATTTCTTATGCTACGGGAAAGCAGGGTCCCAGAACGATTGATCTGTAGCATTAAGACTTATGGCAGCTCACACAGCGCACGCGGATGGGCCTGAGAAGCCCAGGCATCTACAAGCGTCTACAAGGTGCAACGGCGGACATCTGCAGCAGAGGGTGATGCAGAGGCTGCAGAGGCAGCCACTTCTAAGGTTGACTGACTTGCCAGCTGCCAGTAACGGCAGCCAGCAGGTTACTGTCCTTCATATGCAGAAGTAGTTCTGCAACGTCATGTTGCTCAAGTGGTCTGGGCCAGCCATGAAGCAATTGCTGAAAACCCAAGGTGCGCCAAACATGCACTTCTAAGTAGCTTGCCATTTCAAGATTTTCTGAAAGTCTCTGGCCTTCCAAAATCGGCTGCAAGTGGGCAGAGAGATTGCAAGTTCAAAAGGGCATGTTGGCAACTGTTTATGTACAGAAATTGACTGTGTTAAAGAGTTTCAGCTTCCAACTGACGGCAGGTTTTTCACAGACGAGATCCACTGCTCCAAGAAACCTTCCAACCAAGCAGCAACCACAGAATGCACATGAAAACTTGCTGGGTTTTGGAGTTTAAGGTTTGGGTTTAGTTTTACCAACGAAGAGACCAGACCGTCTGTGCCAGAATTAACACCACGGTTAAACTCGTCTCGACGCAAGACTTAGACTGGAACCGACTGAGGCGGATTTTGTTTTACTTGAAGCTGTAAAGCCAGATCTGGCTTTCCGTGAAAAAAGCAGCCGAAAACGGGAATTTCCTGTGTGAACATACAAGACCACCCAGGTTGGAGCCTTAATTCCAGCTGCGGGCTGACTGCTTTAGGGTACTACTGTGCTGCGTCATCAACGTCAAAAGCGCGCTTCACTGTAGATTGCCCACGGAATTTTTTAAAATTGTGCGGTTAGCAAGAACTGTGAAAATATGACATTTCTTTGTTTGCCTAGTTGCTTGCAGGTACATGTGTAGGACATGAGTGCTGTGACATGGCAAGAACATGTTTTGTTTTGGCATGAGCATGTTTGCATGACATGAAGGTGCTTTGACTTGACATGTTTTGGTTTGCAAGTCCGAGGATGAGTTTTGGGAAGCACAGAGAGGCTTTTAGCTCTCGGGAGTTGACCTGAGAGTCATCTGGAAGTGCTGAAGCAAAGCTCTGAGGAACAGACTTTGGCCGTTACTCACTCCGTGTGCCTTGCCCCGTCGCCATGCCGGAAGCGGAACGCAACCTTTTGGCTGGAATGTACCCAGACGACGTCGAGCTCCAGCTCGAGTGGGTGCCAGGCTCAGCCATCAGGCATGGGTGGCGTGCGTTAATGGGGGCAATGGATCAGCGCACCCGGCGCTATATCGAGTTCGAAGCAGAGGTCCGAAAATGGGAGGACTTGCAGTCCGCTCGACCCAAGGTCAAGGCCAGAAGGACGGCTGCAGCTGCTTCCACAGATACTGGAGGTGGAATTGGAGCGATGAACGAAGGCTCGGAGACTGGAGCCATGAACGAAGGCTCGGAGACAGAGTCTGCAGAGTCATCCTCGGCAAGTTCGTCGGACGAATCGATTCCAATGGGGGAATACATGATGCAGAGCCGGACCAGAGTTTTGGCGCTCATCGAAGCGGAGAAAGCCTTGAAAGATGTGGGCTCCTCTGCGCCGCCCCCACCGTCTCCTATCATTATGGAGCCATCGCCGGTTGCGACGGACGGGTACAAGTTCGATCCAGCATCTCTAGGAGCCCCTCTGGGGGACACTGCAGCTCCATCAACACCGGTACCTCCTTCGCCTTCCGCAGTTTCATTGGCCCCTTTGGAGTCATTCAAGTTCTTGGATGTCCCACCTGTTGCTTCTTCTGGTCCCTCGGACCACAGTGTGGAGCCTATGGTGGTGGAAGAGGAGCGGGCCCCAGAAACTCCAGGACCCACGGCACCGGTTGGAGCTCCAATTTCCGCAACGGAGAGTGTGCCGGAGACCCCTCCTCCAGGGGAAATTCCAGGTCCCGGTTATGTCTCGAAAGCCCAGGGGGCACCAGCGGGGGCTACACCGAAGGCCTGGTCTGTGGTTCCAACTTCCTCGCCTTTCACGGTTCCAGAAGCGCCAGTGGCTGTAGAGTCTTTGCCTGCAGTTCCAGAGCCAGCAACCGTGACAGCGGAGGAAGGGCCTACCTCCGAGACCGCTACATCATCCGCAGCGGGTGCCCTTCCGCCTCCGGGCGGCTTGGGTCAAACAGCCGAAGAGAGGGAGTTTGTGCTTCCTTCCCCTTGCCAGAAGAAGTGAAGGCCTTAAAGGCTGTGCGGAATTCTTCCTTTTGTGGAATTGTTTCTGAACGCGCCGATCGCATGTCTTGCGCGTTGGAAAAACACAGTGTCTTTCAGGCTTGTTTGGACTTGGAAAGAAGCATGAGTGAAGCAGTTGAACAGACATGTTGCTGTGTGAGACTTGCTTGGTTAGGAGTGTGCGAGCTTGAAGGTCCCTTGAAGAGAAGCCCAAAAGAACTTCGATCTTCTAAGCAGTACCCTCAAAGATCCGAAATACCCTCAAGTGTGAACCTCAGAAACGCCACGAACCCAAACCTCCTGAACATGAGTCATGACAGACCCCTGCCGGCCAGGAGTGCTTTGTTTTGCATGCCAGGAGAAGCATTGGATGTTTTCGCTTGCTTGGCGATCTATGTGATAGCAAGTCTCTTGGGGGGTTCGTTCTGGTTAGGGTTTCGATTCTTGAAGATGTGTTTGAAAAGGTTTCGAGGAGTTGGTGACTACCCTCAACTTGTATCCCGAAAGTACCGTTTACACCATCGTCGTAAAGGAGTCCGAGTGCGAATCAAGACTCGTTTCTGTTATGTTCGAGTTGATGTAGAACGTACTCTGGTCTTTAGCAGGCACGTTGTGAAACCAACTTGGAGCTCAGGTTTTAAAGCCTCTTTGAAGTTCGCATGTAAGGCCATGTGCTTGGGCCTTTGTCTCGACAGGAACTTGTGGAGCTTGTTGGTGTGCATGGCATGGTGTTGTGCTTGGAGTGTGTGTGGTTGTTGTTTGTTGAGAAGAAAGGGCGATGATGAAAAGGGAGCAGATCCACTTCTGAGCACAGCCACTTGAGAGTTGTGCGTGGACTGCCCCTCCCCGGTAAGGGGACGCAAGCTGAGCCCTTAGAACTCGATAGTGACATACCACGTTCTTCAGAGAGAGAAGAGAGAGGAGAAAAAGAGAGTCCGCTTCCGAAGCCTCAAGGTGCTGAACCACCTAAACCCCCGGAGCCGGCTGGAGGTGCAGAAGTTTCAGATAGGATACCTCTGCGAAGTGTGGCTTTGCAAGTGCATAGATCCAGAGGTCATTTTCCTTATGATGTGAACTGTGAGGCCTGCACCTCGAGTAAAGGGAAGGTTCCTGCGAGACGCTTGCGAAGGCGTTTGCAACGCGAGGACCAGACGATAGGAATGGATTTCTACTACTTCGGTCGTCTTCGTGTGCTGCTTCTTGCACATTGCTCTTCGAACTATACCACGGTCATCCCGGCCATGAATTTGGATGATCCGGATCTGTTTTACAACATTGGACGAGTGATTCGCGAAATGGGTCTTGTGAATAAAATGGTCACAGTGAGATGTGATCAGGAGTCGGCTTTGATGTCTTTAGCCGAAAAATTGACTACCCGTACAGGTGATGTAGCTGTTTCTGGCGTCATTGTGGACGTCGTGCCCGGGTATCGCCCTCAGTCAAAAGGCGCTATTGAAAGACAAGTAGAAACTATGAAGCAGGGATTTTGGGCAGTGTGGTTAGACTTGGAGAGAGAAGTTGCGCGGAATTCCGCGCCGGAAGACTGGAACAAGAAGCTTCCGCTGGGAGGAATGCTCTGGCAAGCTTGTGTCCTTTACAGTGCCAGGTGCTACAACCACCAGGACGTGACTACGCCCATTGATCGGCTGCACGAGGAGATTGTGCATCGTACGAGGACCCTGCCGTTTGGATGTCTTGTCTACGCTAAAGTAGGGGGCTCAAAAGCGCATCAACAGAAGTACAGGGGAAAGAAAACAGTGAAAGCTGTGTATCTAGGGCCTAAAGAGCCCAGAGGGGGCGGTGTCTTTGCTGCTCCAGTGGGTCAGACTGAGATCGATATCTTTCCTGTCTGTAGGGCCTTAGAAGGAGCGAAAGGTGAGCCTGTCTACGACGTAGAGGCCATACACGCTCTGTCTACTTCACAGCCTCTGGTTCTAGACCCAGCGGATCCTGAAAGGCCCATCATGTTTGAGCCACCACCTGATCCGGTGAAGTCAGAAGACCCTGACCCGGGGTTTGAAAACGAAGATGAAGAGATGGTACCAGATGATCCTGATCCTCTGAATGATATTCCGTCTTACGTGGAACCCACAGATGATGAGGGGGAAGGCGGACTTGGGTCACCGGAAATGCAGCCGGATGACCTAGAGGACATGGAAATTGACTGGCTAACTAACCATCTGTTAGAGTCTTTGTTCAAAGGACCGGACATTCTGGCCACGTCTAAAGAAGTAGCTGATTCGTTTACTCTCAAATTCGGAGGGAGTAAGATCAAGTGCCAAGTACCCCGAAACGCCGTTTCTGAGACCTCAGGTGAACAGTTAGACCCTGAACTTCTGTATGCTTCGATGAAGTTGGAGCTTGAGGAACTCGAGTCTTTTGGAGTAGGAAAAGTGATCTCTGAAGCTGAGGCCCGCAAGTCGGCGCGAGAGAGCGGTCGGAGGGTTCTCACGAGCAGGTGGGTTAACACGATCAAACGTAAAGGTCTTTACCGTTCCCGCCTCGTTGTTAGAGATTACGCTTCAATGGGAGGCACGACGCTTTCAGAAGGCATCTACAGCCCGACTACGAGTTTAGAGGGTTTAAGGCTTCTTTTGGCATTGCTTTGCAAGAAAGGCTCAGTGTTGAGCTGTGACGTGAGCGTGGCTTTCATGCACGCTGCAGTGTCAAGGCCAGAGTACGTAGAGCTCCCAAACAATGTGAGTATTGCGGACTCTTCTGTTCCCCAAAAGGCAGGAAACAAGAAGGTGTATCTTCGTCTTCATAAAGCGATGAACGGATTGAGATCGGCACCGCTTTCTTGGTATAAGGAACTGAGTTCGTACTTGGAGAAGAGCGGATTCAGTCCAAGCCTGGACCCTACGATATACCGAAGGAAGACGTCGAAGGGTCTGACGTTGGTACTGTTCTATGTAGACGATTTGCTGATCTACTCCGAGGACCCATCGGAAGGTAAGAGAGTTTTCGAAGGACTGCAGAAACGCTACAAGCTGAAACTGACTGGAGAGCTTCCTGAGAATGGTGCGGGGGAAGTTTCCTTCTTGGGTAGGAGAATATTCCGACGTTCCGGAGACAAGCGCGTCTATTTCGGGCTAGATAGCAAGTACCTAGACGCGTGCTGCTCTGAGTACAATATAACCAAACCGAGCCCCAAACTCCCGTCGCTTGAAAAGCGATACTCCGACCTGGTTCGAAAAGGGCAAACTGAAAAGATTAGCCCGGCCGCACACGAAAAGTATCGTAGAACCCTTGGTCGGCTTGCATGGGCAGCCCTCTCCCGACCGGACCTGCAATTCTGTTGCGGGTTTTTGGGCCGGCACCAGGCGGCGCCAGACGAGGCTGCTGAAACATGCATGAGAGACGTCCTAAAGTGGATAAAAGGGCTTCCGCACCGAGTACAGGTGTTTCCATCAACTCGGGAGATCCTGGAAGATGATGCGGATCCTCAGGCGGTTTCCTGTTTTACAGACGCAAGCTGGAGTTTGAATTCGGTTAGTGGTGGTGTGATTACTTGGGAAAACTGCTGTCTGAAGACTTTTAGCAGAAAGCAATCAACCACAGCCCTGTCCAGCGCTGAGAGTGAGCTCGCGGCGCTCACGGAGATAGCCAGGGAAGGTCTCTACATTGCCCTCTTGACAGAGACCATCTTGGAAGGCATTCCGCAGGACAGGGAGACCGGTTACTATCTCTTGAAGGGTTACTCTGACTCTGAAAGCGCGGTTTGTATCTCAAAAATGGGAACATTGCTGAGGAAAGTTCGCCATATAGAGTTAAGAGCCGCATTTCTCCAGGAACTTGTGGATCGTGGAAGGTTCACGATTGAGCACATACCGGGGGCCATCAACCCCGCAGATGCTCTAACGAAAAGTCCCACGAATGACAGTTTGGCAAGCTTGTGTGAGGCTTGTGGCTTGACCACCGAGCCGGTTGGCTGGGAAGAAAAAGCTTCAGGCACTAGCGTTTCGGTTACCTTTAAAGAGCCCAATACCTGCGACGAAGTGCTCGCAATTCCGAGCTCGTGGAAGGACGAGGCCTACAGAGTTGCTTCTGGGGAGGCCACCATGGTTGTCTTGGAACTCTGTTGCGAAGAGGAAAGCGCGATAGCCCAAGCTTGTAAGCGGGAACGTGACATCGCGTACTTTGGAATCACCAAGAAGCTAGACTTGCTGAGTAGAGAGGCTTCTTTGTTGCTAAAAGGGATTCTGGAAAAGATGGCTTCTAACGAAAGAATCTACGTGTATGCACATTTGTCTACGCCGTGCAGCGCAGGTAGTGGCCTTAGGCACCTGCGTTTCTCAAAGGACGTGAAGAACCGGGCGAGATGGAGAGCTAGTCTGGAGGTACACAAGAAGTCCTGGAGACGCATACGAGCAGTTTTCCAGGACTATGCTGGCCACGAGAGGCTCCTCCTCTCCCACGAATGGCCGAAAGGGTCTGGCCTTTGGGGAGAAACAGTCTACAAGTCAACAGCGAAAAGACTGGGACTCGAGCACGAGTGTTTGGTAGACCGGTGCTGTTTCGAGGAAGCTGGCAACCGTATCCTGAAGCATTGGTGGTTCGTCAGTTCGGATTCAAGTTTTATCTGGACTTTATCCTCTTGTGTTTGCCCAGGAAACCACGAGCATGCGAGTGCTACTAGCATAGCAGCGACAGGTGTCTATCCGCAGGGCTTAGGCCGATTCCTGGTGAAAGAAGCCAGGAAAAGTCTCGAAAGACGAAAGAAGGACTGACCGCGCAATAGGCATGAGGGGGTGTGAAAATATGACATTTCTTTGTTTGCCTTGTTGCTTGCAGGTACATGTGTAGGACATGAGTGCTGTGACATGGCAAGAACATGTTTTGTTTTGGCATGAGCATGTTTGCGTGACATGAAGGTGCTTTGACTTGACATGTTTTGGTTTGCAAGTCCGAGGATGAGTTTTGGGAAGCACAGAGAGGCTTTTAGCTCTCGGGAGTTGACCTGAGAGTCATCTGGAAGTGCTGAAGCAAAGCTCTGAGGAACAGACTTTGGCCGTTACTCACTCCGTGTGCCTTGCCCCGTCGTTCGTACCGTGTCGTGACCGTTTGACACTCGACTGAGGCATTCTGAGAGCATGCTGTATGTTTTGCAACAGACCTGAAGTCCTGAAGCAGTCACCAAGATGTTTTGCATGTTACTTTTGCATTCTCCTTTGTCTAAACAAAGTTGAGATGTCGTTTGAAGACTTGAAGCCTTTGCTCTTGGAGAGAGCACCTTTGCTGACTGAAGACAGTGCAGCTGAACACTGACGTGTTTGGCTCAAGTGCGAACGGAAAAAGCAGTCTGCGCTAAAGCTCTGCTTTTCACAAGAACTGCAAAAACATTGGTTTCTTTTTGAACTTGAGAAATTTAGCAAACACTGGAAGGAAGCCAGAGTTGTGAAACTTAGAGACAACTTTTTTCTTCAGACTTAGCAGCAGATTCAGTCACACTTTTTTTTTTCATCTAAATTGTCTTTGTCTGTCTGAACAGACTTGTCCTCTTGCTTTGTTGATTGACCAGAAAAAACAGTGAAAAAATTGCAATTGAAACTTGAGAGATCCAGCAGAATGTGCAGCAAGGAAAGTGTTAGTGTGGGGAAAGGGTGGTAACGCTGGAGTTTTAGAAGTGACGCCAAATAAAAAAAAACAGTAACCTTACAGTGGTGCCTGTGCTCATTTTTTCATTGTGAATAGGGTGTGGGTGTGTTGTGGTTTTCGGCGTTTTGGCAGAGTCGTGTGTGTCGTGTGTTGTTATGTGGGTGCAAAGTTAGTTTTCCGTAGCCCCTTGGCTCAAGCCGCTTTGCTCGAGGTGGTTAAGCCACCAGGGACGCCGCAGAAGGGGTGGGAGTCCGTAGCTAAAGGTCTGGCTTTGCTTGGAACCCTACACGTAGGTAGCGGCCCCCTCTGGGACAGCCTGGAGGCGTAGGTGTGCTTGGTGCTGTGTTTGCTTTGTAGCTGGGGCTTCTAGCATTGCGCAGTTCCTTGTGAGCGCCCGCTTGCAAGAAGAATCCAAAGCTTGGCTTTGGATTTCGCACTGTAAACACTTTGCAAGCTGCATTGGCTCTCCCTTGAGTCTTTGTGGGTTGAGCGCTCGAAAGTTGCGTCAACTGAGCCCTCAGTTGTCCTGCCACCTTTCTCTAACTAGTCGAGACTGAGAACGCCCGTTCTCTTTCTCTTTGTTTCTCTTTCTTGCTTTACTAGTGAGACTGAGAACGCCCGTTCTCTTCTCTAACGCTTCTCTTTCTTGCAACGTGCTGAGATTGAGAACGCCCGTTCTCTGTCTCTTACTTTGTACTTGTACATTGTGCAGTACGGATAGCTTCGGCGTAAGGTATCTGCACTATGTTGCAAGTGCAAATTAGTTTTACCAAACCTTTTAACTTTGCGGTGCATGTGAAGATAGGAGCATGTTTTTGCCGCAGTTTGAGATCAATGTTTATCTTTTGAACACCGTGCATCATTCTCGACTGGCCCAAACTGCACTCGTCAGGCCCGCCCGGCCGAGGGCACTAAATGTTGCTTGTGTTGATTTTGCTGTTGTGGACGGGGAAGGTGGGTGATGTTTGTTTGTGCGCTTCCCTTGGTTAGTAAGAGCGAGAACGCCAAGGAAGTGCTTTGCGCATTGCGCTGGCCTTTGTCTGCTAGTAAGAGCGAGAACGCAGCAAAGGTTATGCCTTTGAATAACTGCCCTACATCCAGCAGCAAGCCTGCCTCTCCCACCCGTGCAGCGTATCAACTCTTTGCAGCAGTGGAGTGCGCTTAGTACAAGTGCCACGCCCCCTAGCTAGTACGAGCCTTGCCGCCAGGTACCCGCACATGCGCAGACTGCTGTTGATTTGCCGTCGTGGACGGGGAAGGTGGGTGTTTGTTTGTTTGTGCGCTTCCCTTGGTTAGTAAGAGTGAGAACGCCAAGGAAGTGCTTTGCGCATTGCGCTGGCCTTTGTCTGCTAGCAAGAGCGAGAACGCAGCAAAGGTTAGGCCTTTGATGCATCCAGTTCGCGTGCGGTGGCTGTGCTGCTTGCTGTGTGGCTATACCAGCCACTGCATGCGTGAGGGCTGTGCTGCTCACTGTGTGGCTTACACCAGCCCTTTGCCTGTTGATGCGAATAACTGCCCTACACCCAGCAGCAAGCCTGCCTCTCCCACCCGTGCAGCGTATCAACTCTTTGCAACAGTGGAGTGCGCTTAGTGCAATTGCCACGCCCCCTAGCTAGCACGAGCCTTGCCACCAGGTGCCCGCACATGCACAGGCTCGAGGTGCACAGGCCCGCCCGGGGCAGGCGTGGCTGTAGGTGCCTGCACATGCACAGGCTCAAGGTGCACAGGCCCCTCCGGGTCAGGCGGGCTTGCAGGTGCCAGCACAAGCACAGGCTCAAGGTGCACTGACCCTTCCGGGTCAGGCGTGCTTGCAGGTGCCCGCACAGGCTCAAGGTGCACAGGCCCCTCCGGGTCAGGCGTGCTTGCAGGTGCCTGCAAATGCACAGGCTCAAGGTGCACAGGCCCTTCCGGGTCAGGCGTGCTTGCAGGTGCCCGCACATGCGCAGGCTCAAGGTGCATAGGCCCTTCCGGGTCAGGCGTGCTTACAGGTGCCAGCAAAGGCACAGGCTCAAGGGGCACAGGCCCTTCCGGGTCAGGCGTGCTCGCAGGTGCCAACACACTCAGGCCCTTCCGGGTCAGGCGTGCTCGCAAGTGTCCGCAAATGTACAGGTTCAAGCTGCGCAGGCCCTTCCTGGTCAGGCGTGTTTGCAGGTGCCCGCATATGCACAGGCTCAAGGTGCACAGGCTCGAGGTGCCCAGGTCCATGCCCGGGTCCTGTCGGGCACTTTCCGCTAGCGTGCCAGGCGGGTTGGGGTGCAGCCTTAATACTGTCGTTTTGCACATGCTGCGCAAACCTCATGCGTCTGTGTGAGTCGCAATTCATGCGGCTGTGTGAGACGCAACTCTACGCGTTGTCCTGCGTTTTGGGTGTAGGAGGGCTCAGGATCGCACTGTTGAGGTCTGCTGGCCGCTCCCCAAATCAAAGGCGATTAACAACCGAACGGTCTGGCCAGTCGGTGCAAGCGTGCTGGGTGTAGTGTTAAACTGTAGTCGCATTCCCTTTCCTCAAAATGCTCCCTTACATCCACTTGCCTATTATGCACCTAGCGCTGCGGGGCTCCGCGAAGGCGTCTTGCTGATCAGCCTGGCGGGCTCGTCTGTGTGCAGCTCTGTGCGTGGTGGCAGCCGGCGGGTGTGCAGGAGTCTGCATTTAGGGTTTGGTTTGCTGCTTAGGTTTCTGGTCTGCCCCTCACCCTTGTGACAGTGCTAGTCGCAGCATAGGGCGGAGGCATCGTCCGCTTTCTGCTGGAAAAGTGCCTGGAACAACCGGCAGGAACAAGCCTGTTCATGCTGGAGGGGTGCCTGGCGGGGGCACTCCTTGCCACAAGCGCGTCATCGCTTTAATCGGCCTGTAATCCGGCGCGGCCCTGTTAACAAACGCCATGGCTCATGGACAGCGCCACCCCCTTAGAGTGCCGGATACAACGGACATGTGTTGGTCTATCTTGCGCAGCACGATGGACACACCTTGCTCGTTACCGTTGCGGCTTCTGCGATAAGGGAGTAAGCTTCTCAAACTGATGCCTAGGTCTTCTCCAGAAGGCCCAGAATGATTAGGCGCCTCCGGAAGGCCCAGAAGTGCTTTGGCCTATCAAATTGTTGCCTAAACCCTCCCGGAAGGCTCAGAAGTGATTAGGCCTCTCAAACTGCTGCCTGAAACTTCTCCGAAAGGCGTGGGTCGGCCTCTCCAACTGCTGCCAAAAAATTTTCCTGAAGGCCCAGCAGTGAGTAGACCTCTCAAACTGATGCCTCAAACATCTTCTGAAGGCCCAGAAATGATTAGGCCTCTCAAACTGCTGTCCCAACAGTTGCCTGAAGGCCCAGAAGTGATTAGGCTTTTCAAACTGCTGCCTCAACCTTCCCTGGAAGGCTCAGCAGTGATTAGGCCTCTCAAACGGCTGCCTAAAACTTCTCCGGAAGGCCCAGCAGTGAGTAGACCTCTCAAACTGCTGCCTCAAACTTCTCCAGAAGGCCCAGAAGTGATTAGGCCCCGCAAACGGCTGCCGGAGCCTTCGCCAGCAGGCCCAGAAGAGATGTGAAGAACTGCTGCTTCAACCTTCTCCAGCAAGCCCAGAAGTGACTAGGCCTGCACTTTGCTGTGGGTCCCGCATCAGGTGTAGTCACGGGGTAAACCTGCTTGAAGTGCTCTCCACAAAAAATCGGCCGCTGCGCGGGGCTCCGAGTTACAAGGCCCCTTGACTCTCACACTTGACGCGCGGTTGGCTGCAGACCGTTAAGCAGCCTTGGGGGCCTTAAACTGCACCAGGCTAAGCATGCCACGCCGATAGGCTCCCGGTACCTGGGAAGCACATGAGCCAAGTGCCAGCCAGCAGCCTTTGGGGCTCTTGTGCCGTCTCAAAAATCGGCCGCTGCGCGGGGCTGTAAGAATATGGCCTCTTGCAAGCAGCGCTTCAGGCCCGCCCTATGGCCATGAGGTCGAGCCTCAAAACTTTCGGCGCAAACACAAGGAGCCTCCAAATAGGGTACTCCCCTAATAGCTATGTGAGGACGCCCGGACTCACACAGCGCCGACGGCAGCCTCGTGTAGCCACACCAGCCCCTTGCCAGCCCCCGCTCGCCGGGGGGGGAGGGGGCGCCTCTTCTGGCGCTCTGTGTGCATTGTGCCTGTTTTCAGTGTGCTTGCAACTTCCTTGCCAACCCAAAAAAGAGTCCTGAGTGCTATTGCTACGGCCCTGGCGCTTGTGTGGGGACTGTCTCTACGGACGCGTTGAGCAGTTTAGGTGACGGAGGTTCCTTGCCTTACGGCCTACCCATACTTTCGCTTAATGTCTGTACCAGACGTGGCGCAGCATTGCTATGGGTGACGGGCAGCTGAGTGATTGGTGCCGGTAGGTTCATGTTTGCATTGGTCTCACCTCGCTGGCCTTGCGATAAGTTGTCTTGCAATAAGGGCCTCTGCGCTAGCGGTTGCTTCTTTGTAGTCACGACTTCTTTTTCGCTCGCTGGCTTGTACAGTTTGGCTCTCATTTCGTTTCACCTGTTATGTCGAGCCCAACAAGACCGGCCTACTGCGCTACTGATGTAGTAAAGAGGCGTCAGTCCAAAAAAAAAAGTGGGTGCAAAGTTGTCTGCTGGCTGTTCAAGCGTGGAAGTGTGCGGGTGGTAAAAGGTGTGATTTGGAGACAAAAGAAGGGCAAGAAATCAACTCCCCAACAGGTAGGGAAGCCGAAGTCCACAGTGCAAGAAATATCGCACGCGAACAATGCAAGAATGAATGCCAGCTAAAGACAAGTTTAGCAAAGCCAACAACACGCGTATCAACGGAGTTTTTTGTTTTCTTGAGTGTTGATGCAAACAGTATCGAATAGGAAAAATCTTGTTTGTCTGTAAGTTGATTTCAATTATTATTGAACTTAAATGGGTTCCAAAAGCTGGGCCCAAAAATGGCTTCCAAACTTGGGTTCCAATCAAGAATAAGGCAGCAAAGGAGCAAACACCCGCCATCGATGCTTTTGTAAGAGTCAAATTAAAGGGATCGCATGCGCTGAAGCAAGCAACGTTAATATTCCGTGTTCCAGCCGAATGTACCTTCCAGATGGCCATACGGTAGGCCCTCGCAGCCTCGGTGGCCAGCAAACTCTGGATCACTCCAATGTCTTGGGTGGTTGTTTTGGTCCTCCCGTTGGAAGAGCTTGTTTTGTGCCATATGCTTGCTCTAAGGCGGAAGAGGTGGAACTGCAAGTGCAAAATTTGCGTTTTTTCAAAGCTGCACTTGACGAACTTCGGCTTGCGGGAGTGGATGTATGCATCCCCTTTCAACTCTCGGATATAACACAGAACGTTAATGACGTCACTAACCGTATGATGCTGCTACGGCACACTAGGCCTCTACAGTGCCTCAGCTCTCTGCACTCAAAGGGGTCGCGTTCTTTTTTCGGCGTCATAAAGACGGCTGCAATGGCCCTGGAGTGAGCTGTGGCGTCTGCTGAACGATCCTCTGCAGAGACCTTCTCAGAAGCCAGTGAATTGGATGCTAGCGCGTGGGGTCTGAAAGTAGTCCCACCGCTTTTCTTGGTTCTGTTGGTTCTTGTTTTCTTGTTGTTTCTGTTGTTGTTCGTCTTTCTTATTTTTGCTGTTTCTCACGGTAATTTGTTTTACCACCAGTTGCGAGACCCACAATAACGGCCTATGCTGTGCTGGTAATGTGAAGAGCGCACACTTTGAAAAAAATGAGGAACTTGAACTAGGACTACTTTTGGTGATAGGAGCGACAAAGCTTCTTGCCTATGCTCCTCTAAGCCTTGGCTGTCAAAAACTTAAAGATTTTGGGTTGGAGCTTCTCCAGGATTTCTGTCCTTTGGTAGGTTTCTTTTTGAAGAAGATCACGCCATCGTCGCAGGCGCGACTTCCTGTAATCCCGAGGTCGAAATTCAGCAACCTCAGGGCTTTTTGCGGTTAGGCTCACAAGGGTTGCAGAGAACAAGAGAAAGCTTGGAGAAACCCGGCGAAAGAATGGCGAAACACTTGGTGCAAATCCAAAGCTTTTCCAGATTATAGGTTGGGATGCACGCGCGTCCAGTGTGTCAGAAACCGATAAATGCACGTGGGCACACGGTGACCTTTGATGCGGGCAAACTGCCCCAAAGAGTGAGTCTGTTCGATGTAAAGAGAGCAGACTCCCCGCATGTCGCAGCCAAGTTTTCGCAGACTCTGAAGAAATTTTCCATTGGTGATTGCCCGGCTGGAAAAGAATGCGCTGCTTCTCATTAAGACCGTCGTTCGGACCTTGCCAGATTGTCAGCTGGTTCCGGTTCCAGGGCGGGATCGAGGCCAGGCCTCTTGCGCAGCTGTTTTGCAGGCCGCGTCTGCTATCTCATTGATGTTGCGTCTCAAGCCTGGCCCAAACTCAGCGAGGAACGCTCCAGATTCGTGTGGGGCCTGATCCAAGTGACTTTGGCAAGGTGTTCCCGTCATTGCGCTTGTGCCCAGAGCCAGCTTTTGGTTGTAGCGAATTGTTGTCTGGCGGCTGCTCGACCGTCCGTGACATCCATGTCGCCACTTTGGATAGATGGTGGCAAACGTGGGCAGCGCAGGCTTCCCTTGCGCCGCAGTGGAACCAGGAGCAGGATGCCCGTAACCCCACCGGCGCACTCAAGGACCCCTGTCGCCATCGTGAATGGTGACAACGATCCGCCCGAGGGTCAGACCATGGGGTCCACCAGTCGCGTCCGTTGCGTACACGAGGTGTGCAGGCCAGAGGCGACTGGAGCCCACGTTTTTACTGACGGGGCCACTGGCGTGGCCGCCCAGGGAGGTCACCGAGGCTGGCATGAGCCCTCTAAGCCAGAGGCACGGGAAGGGAAAGGCCGCCTTCTTCTTCTTCTTCCAATGTTGGTGGGGCGGCGGAGCCCTCCCGGACCACCATTTACAGTCAGTGGTGAGGGAAGCAGCACACAGGGGGCAGGTGCCACCATCTTTCCATTTCCTACACTGGAAGGCACCTTGCCAGACCATTTTGATGGCACCTTTTTTGCTTTGTTGCCGTCCTTAAAGGGAACCCCCACGAGGCAGGCAGGGTCGACATCTGCGGGGAAAGCCCAGCACGACGGGGAAGGAGCCTCGACGCGAAGCTCTTTGAGGTAACAGATCATGGCACCAACCGGCCCGCAGACTAGCTTCACTAGCTTCCGCCTATCCGCTCGGTTCAGTTGGGTGCTAAGCTGCTGCCAGGCATGCAGTAGAAGCCGGCTCCGCGGCGGCATACAGCAAACAACACTGGCAACTCCTCCGCGTCCGATGACATCCGGCCAACGCCCCTTGCTCTGGCACCAGGTGCTGGGCTACGGTGCACCGGGCCGCTAGCAAGGCTTGCCTACTCGAGGCTCCCTACAAAACCAAGTTTACTAGCCTTTGGTGCAAGATGTACGGTCATCGAAATCCCACAGAGCTAGAGCCCTCTGCTCTCAAAGCGGTGACGTCTTGTCCTTACAGGCATAAGGATGAGGGAGCAATTCAGTACGAGCAAATAATGCAGCCCTTAAAGCGCTGGCACTCCGCCAACACAAACGTGGCCCAATGTCGTCAGGGCTCCCTCCTAAGGCACCATGCCTTGTTGGGGGACAGAACCTGTCAAGAGTGATGGAATTGGTAGCCCTTGGCTACTCTGGGATAGCCCCACTGGCTGATCACCATGGGGACGGCGAACACCGTGCGCCTCTATGCTGCCTTGTGCAGGGGGCTGTGTCCCCTTAAGACCCCACTGGCTGATCACCATGGGGCAAATTGGCCTACCCCCCCTGCGGGAGGGTCGGCACTGGTGGTTTACCGCATGTCTCGGTTATGACAATAGTCGAACATCGACCGCTGCGGTAGCCTTTGGCTATTCTTGGATAACCCCACTGGCTGATCACCATGGGGTAAGAAGATTCAGGACGGCGAACATCGTGTGCTCTACGCTGCACTGTGCAGATAGATGGCTGTGGCCTATGCAGAAGACCCCACTGGCTGATCACCGTGGGGCAAATAGGCCCACCCTCCTGGGGGAGGGGTCGGCACTGGTGGTCTCCCGCATGTCTCGGTTACCGACCACTGCGGTAGCCTTGGCTACTCTTGGATAGCCCCACGGCTGATTATTGTGGGGGAAAAAGATTCAGTTCGGCGAACGCCGAGTGTCTCTACGCTGCACTGTGCAGTTGGCTGCGGCCTATACAGAAGACCCCACTGGCTGATCACCATGGGGCAAACTGGCTTACCCTCCCGATGGGAGGGGTCGGCGCTGGTGGTTTACTGCAGGTCTTGGTTATGACAACAGTCGGACATCGACCGCTGTGGCATTCAGAATAGACCGTCCGTCCTTGGAATGTCTACCAAGACTACTGTGAGCATGCGGACATCCTATCTACTGGCACTCAACATACTCAGATGATTACGTGATGGTGATTTTGACTTCTGGCACACAATCGCATTTTGCGATTCCCCCACTCGACTTGGTGCTACATTGGCTCCGAGCAGGGACTACGTCGACGAGCTTGGGTACTGAGCGCGTGGGGTCTTATTAGTAGTCCCGCCGCCCCTGCTTGGTTTTGGTTGGTTCTTGTTTTGTTTTTTGTTGCTTCTTGGAGTTGTTCGTCTTTCTTGTTCCTCTTGCTTCTCACGGCGACATGTTTCACACCTAGTTGCGAGACCCACAAGAACGGCCTACTGTGCTACTGATGTAGTAAAGAGGCGCCCGCTTAAAAAAAATTCCTGGATGCGGTGCGGAGTCAACACTTGCGGCCGCTGTCGCAAACGGCGAGCGTAATGTCGCGCGGCAGTTCAACTGCCGCGCGGTAAGACACGCCTTTAATGCGCATCATAAAAGAATAAACCTTTGAACAGCCACATGACAAGTCACGCCTGGCTGCAAACATGATATTGAGCATTTCTGAGCGGCTTTCAACTTGGAATGGCCGGACGCCAAAACCCGATCCAATGTTTCTTTTCGCCAAATCCCGCCGCTGGATTGCTTGTGACCAAATCACTGCAGAGTCCTCTGCAGGAGAGGGAGTATGGATACGCGCAGCAGTTCCTCGAAAGAAGACACCAATGAGACTGGGGTGCAGGTTCGTGACTGGCGCTTCTCGGAACTTCAAACTACGGACCTAGCTTCGCTATGGGGGAAGTGGACCTGTGCGTCCCCTTCAGAATGCTGTTGTTCGTCCTTCTTGTTCTTCCTGCTTCTCACGGCGATTCGTTTCACACCTAGTTGCAAGACCCACAAGAACGGCCTACTGTGCTACTGATGTAGTAAAGAGGCGCCCGCTTAAAAAAAAAAAGCGTCCCGTTCAGAATGCCGTCCATCCGTATTGGAGGAACTATGTTGCTATCTACACTCCTCGAGCTCCGTTCCGAGGCAAGAATGAATGGTCCGGCTATCACTGCACTCCCATAAGGGCCTAGCTTAGCTGCTTCTGCCAACGCAAACAAAGGAGCTTTCAACGGCGGCTGGTCTAAGTGGTACGAGCCCGAAGAGATCTCTGAGGAGGTTGCGGAGATAGAGGACACCTCCCCGCAAGGGGAATGCCGTCCGGCACCTCGCCCTGGCTAACTCATGTTTCTGCGTCCTCTGCGTGGAGGCACTCTCACTTGGATGCGGTGACTGGCAAGGCACGTGCGTGGCAGTAGACGGGTGCCGTTTCTGTTGGCGCCTTCAACGTGTGCCGGTCGTGTCAATGTTCTCCATATGTGGAGCTTTTCGAGAAATGGATGGTGGTTTTGCTTTCTGGCTATGCGCCCGCATTTTGCTGCCTCCCTCTTTGCAGCATGATGCACTCCACGCGCAGCCCTTCGTGTTTCGCATCTCCTCATCTCCTCAAGCGAGGTGCATTGTGATCACAAGCGTGGTGCAGCGTGTCCTCCAGGAGAGGTTCAGGCTTTGTGCAGATGCCACTTGAAGCTCCGGGCTCGAGGCCCAACTCCCCGCTGTACACCTAGACACAGACAGCCTAGACCAGTGAAACTGAGCGAGGCTTTTGCATCTTTGGCATGCCTTGCTGCGCAGTGGCTGCCATGGAGAGGCTGAAATCGTAAGCATCAGCTTTAGCTTTGCGCGATGTCCAAGAGGGCCAAGATTTGCGGGTCTGCCTCTGCTTTGACAGCTCTGATTCCAAGCGCCAAACCATGTTCGCCGCCTTATGGGACCGTTAGTCCGCAGTCTGTTCACATTGCTTCACGACACTGGGGGCAACTCGAAGGCCGCTGCAGCGAGTGGTGCGGACGGGCTTCTTGTGTGGGAGGCTAAGTGCGCTCCGGCATCAGGGATTTTTTTAAACTTCTCCAACTCGCATTGTCACCTGCCCTTTCCGGAAGCAAAAACTGAGACCCCCATCAAGCCCTGGGATGCTCGCTGGATTCCCCTGAGCCCTCGTGATATTTGCAAGGGGCCCTGCAAGGGGCCCTGCAAAGGGCCCTGCAAGGCCCTGCAAGGGGCGTGCAGGGTGCTGCTCCTTGTGTTCCCATGTGGGAATCCGGAGCCGAATCGGCGATTCTCCAGCAAGCCCTAAACACCTCTCATTGCATTCCATGCGCTTCGCACCCGCTGCCGTTGTTGGGTGCGACCTGGTGCGCCAAGGCTCCAACGCGACATTGGCCTAACAAGCTAGTCTGTATGAAGGGGCAGAAGGCAAGAGAGGCAACTTCCGCTTCTGCTGGCCCGGTTGTGTTTACGTATCTGCGGCTTGTGAAAGCATCTTCGCATTTTGAAGGATTCTGCCTTGCAAGTTCGGGGGAGGATGAAGTTCGGCAGTTCTGTTTCTGGGCAGAGGGTGGAGTGTGTTGTATAGAATCGTTGTTGAGGTGCGGAAGGCGGCTAAAGGTTGCGTGACGATTGCCGCAACTTGTTTGCCAGCGAGGAGGCCTGCCGCTAGTCGACGCCGGAAGCGAAAGAGGAAGAGGAATCACCACCCCGTCTGGCACCCATACCAGCCGTTTGGTTTTGGTCTGCCTGTCTTGGTTTGTCGCAGTTGGATCCTTTAAACTTTCGCTGTTTGGCCGGAGGTGATACCGCTTCGCACACAATGTTGAGAGTCGGTGACGGTCTCCTCGCCCCAGACGTTTGGATCCAGCGAGAATCATCAAAAGCCTTGGAAGCCAACAGAGTTGAACTAAGTCCAGCTTGTTTTGCAGATTGGCTTTTGTGTAACATTTTGGCAGACCTGAAGAGTTCAATCATGTGTCCGTTGTGCTCCGGAGAGTTTTGCCTTTCGGCTTCAGAGTGTTCCAAGCAGTGTCGCAGCGGTAGCAGGCCACTTGACAATGGTCCCTTCGCCTTTCTCCTTCGCCTCCTTCATCTTTCGGGTTCTGCTGGCCACTCACGGGGAGCCGTGCTTCAGTTTAGCCGGCCAAGCCGACATCATCTACCCCACGATTTCGGCCTTCGCCGCCAGAAAGTCAGACGGCACCGCAGTGGCTTGGGGCCGCGCGTCCCAGGGCGGAGACTCCAGCAGCGTGAGCGGCCAGCTGACCGATGTGGACGTGATCTCCTCCACCACTGTTGCCTTCGCTGCCAAGAAGACAGACGGCACCGTAGTGACTTGGGGCCTTGCGGGAGAGGGCGGAGACTCCAGCAGCGTGAGCGGCCAGCTGACCGATGTGGACGTCATCTACTCCAACGATCATGCGTTCGCCGCCAAGAAGAGAGATGGCACCGTGGTGACATGGGGTAACAATGGGTATGGCGGAAGCTCAACCCAGGTGAGTGCCCAGTTAACCGCTGTGGACGTGATCTTCTCCACGTGGAGAGCTTTCGCCGCCAAGAAAACAGATGGCACCGTCGTGACTTGGGGCCATGCATCCTACGGCGGATGGGCGACGGGCAACGGCGTGAGCGGCCAGCTGACCGATGTGGACGTGATCTCCTCCACCATGTCTGCCTTCGCTGCCAAGAAAACAGACGGCACCGTGGTGACCTGGGGCGATGAACTAGGTGGCGGCGACTCCAGCAGCGTGAGCGGCCAGCTGACCGATGTGGACGTCATCTACTCCAACTATGGTGCCTTCGCCGCCAAGAAGGCCGACGGCACCGTGGTGACGTGGGGGAGTCTGCCCAGTGGCGGAGACTCCAGCAGCGTGAGCGGCCAGCTGACCGATGTAGACGTCATCTACTCCACCGGTACTGCCTTCGCTGCCAAGAAAACAGACGGCACCGTAGTGACTTGGGGCAGCGCAAGGTATGGCGGAGACTCCAGCAGCGTGAGCGGCCAGCTGACCGATGTGGATTTCATCAACTCCACGCATGGTGCCTTCGCCGCCAAGAAAACAGACGGCACCGTAGTGACGTGGGGCGATATGTGGCAGGGCGGAGACTCCAGCAGCGTGAGTGGCCAGCTGACCGATGTGGACAAGATCTTCTGCACGAATTTTGCCTTCGCTGCCAAGAAGACAGACGGCACCGTAGTGACTTGGGGCCATGCCACCCACGGCGGAGACTCCAGCAGCGTGATCGGCCAGCTGACCAATGTGGATGTCATCTACTCCAACCGTATTGCGTTCGCCGCCAAGAAGACAGATGGCACCGTGGTGACATGGGGTGATGCAAATGGGGGAGGCGACTTGGGCGGCGTGTCGTTCGAGGTGCCTGCTTCAGTGTGAACAGTGAGCTTTCAATCAACATGTCCCTTCAATCAAAATGTTCCTTGTCAGTTAGGTTGTAGTCCCGGACTGAGACAAGGCGCACGGCGCATGCAACTCTTGACGGACTTTGTTGTGGCTGTTGAACCATACCACTGCAGTTCGTGCAAACCCTCCCAGGAGGACGAGGGCATTCCAAGATACGGCAGGGGAGCTGCCAGTGTGACAATATCAATATCAGCAACATGCGGAGGGTCTTGTCTGGGGCGGAGGGGACGGACAGCAAAGTTGGGCGTTTTAACTTTTGGCAAAAAGTCGCCTTTCAAACCTTGTAAATGTATACAACAAAATCGTATACTGAGTTACACACGAGCCCACAAACACGTGGGCAATGTCATTCAACTGCAGATGAAGAATGGTATGCATGTCGAAGTTTTTCGCACAGGTCTCGTCAAATCCAGGACTGCCAGAATCCCCGGGACCCGAAAATTTTTTTAGCGAATCATAGCTTATCTCTGGAACTGAAAGCCACACACAGGGCGCCATTGTGAGTTGTGCTGCAGGTAGGTTGCTGCCGCGTTTTGTGCTGCCGCGAGTAGCATTCTCGGAGGTGGTTTGTGTGCTTTGGCGCTGCTGAGCTTGATTGGGGCTCGCTCTTGGGGGTGCGCTCTTCTGGTCTTAACTGCCTTCACTGATAGCCGATGCGTTCTTCTTGTGTGCAGACCTCCTCTGAAGCCGATTCAGTCAGCATGTTCTAGCAGGCTCTAACGACTCTAACGGCAACAGCAACGTCAACATCGGTGACACTAACTTCAACCTCGAGGACAGTGTCCATCACGTCGGTGTCATCGACATCAGCAACAAGGACGTCAACATCGACGTCAAGCCTGACGATGTCGACGTCGACTTCGACAACGTCGTCAACGACAACGTCGTCAACGACAACTTCGTCAACGACAACGTCGTCAACGACAACGTCGTCAACGGTGCATACATGTGCACAGGCATACCATCCCTGCCAGCCTGGATTCATGCAACAGTCTGCGGATGCTCCTGCTGTAAGTCAAGACTTTTGCTGTTTGAAGACTTGCGCAGCTCACACTTGCCCAGCAGAGCACATTCCCATTCAAGCGAAGTTGGCCTCCACGGTTGTGTCGGATGCGGACTGCTGTGAAATGACTTGCAGCGCTTTCGATTGTCCCTCAGGCTACGCGAGGAATCCGAGCATGCTGTTCAGTGCGCCGGTGTCGCAGCAAACTTGCTGCGTTGAAACTTGCTCCCGCTTCTCATGCCCGGCAGATCATGTTCCTGACACAAGCAACTGGAATTCCTTAACACTGACCGTGCTGGAGTGTTGCTTGCCCACATGCTCTGGCTTGTCATGCCAAGCCAACTTTGTGCCCGATCCAGCCAAGTCAGGCTCAACTGATGTGCGACAGGAACACTGCTGCTTGCCATCCTGTGCATCATTTTCATGCCCCCTTGGGTACGCCCCCAATCCAGGCAACAGCCAGGCGACAACCTTGGATTTCCAGACTTGCTGCTCCCCGTCCTGTGCATCGTTCACATGTCCCGCATCCTTTGTTCCGAAGCTTTCAGCTATGTCTTCCATAAGCCTGAGCACATCAGATTGCTGTGAAGCCACATGCCAATCGTACACATGTTCCAGTGGTTTTGTGGTTGACAGTACGCGGGCAGCTTCCACGCTGCTGACAGATGCCAGCTGTTGCATTCAGACGTGCGCCGGCTTCACGTGCCCGATCGGCTACGTAAATGATCCTGCCTTTGCGCAGAGCACCATCGTCTCGAACAAGGCATGTTGCAAGCTCGATAGCTGTTTGGCTTTCGCGTGTCCAGTTGGCTTCACGCCAGTTTCTAGCACACCTAGCACAGTGTCACAGACGTCCTGTTGCGAACGACAGTGTTCATCTTTCCAATGCCCTGCTGGCTACAGCCTAAACCTTGCCAACAGCGCCTCCACCGCGATTTCAGTTTCGAACTGCTGTGAGGCGACCTGCGCCACGTTTGGGTGCCCGGACGGTTATGTTGCAAATCCAGCCCAGAGTGCCTCCACCATACTGTCGCGAGCAAGTTGCTGCGAAGCCACCTGTGCTACCTTCACGTGCCCTGCAGGCCATGTGCCAGACCTTGCAAGATTGGCATCCGCCACGCTGTCTCAGTCCAGCTGCTGCAAAGCAACATGTGCCACTTTCTCATGCCCCGCAGATTACATCGCTAATCCATTGCTTGCCCGATCAACTACAGTGACCCAGTCCAACTGCTGTCAAGCCACTTGTGCCACATTCACCTGCCCTGCAGATTATGTGGTCAACCCAGACCGCAGGCTGGCCACTGATCTCAGTCAGCAGAGCTGCTGCCAAGCCACTTGTGCAACTTTCTCGTGCCCTACAGGCTTTGTAGCAAACCTGTCCAACTTGGCGTCCACTCTGGTGTACACACAGGAATGCTGCGCAGCTCAATGTGCTGTGCTCAGTGTGTGCCCAGCCGGTTATGTGGAAATCAGCTCCAGCTTTGGAACAAGTAGCTCCGAGTGCTGCTTGGCGACCTGTGCTGTGTTTCCATGTCCAGCCGGGCAAGTTGCAGATTCCTCCCAGGCCACCTCCACGAGCGTGTCTGTAAGTGACTGCTGCCAGGACACGTGTGCCTTGTTTACGTGCCCAGCAGATTATGTGCCAAACCCAGCTACTGTCAGCAGCACCAATCTCACAACTGAGACATGTTGCGAGGCCACATGTGCTACGTTCGCGTGCCCTGCAACCTACCTTCCTGTGGACGAGTCCTCTTCCATCACTGCCGTGTCTCTTGGTAGCTGCTGCTCGGCAACGTGTGCGACCCTGGCGTGTCCAGCAGGGACCCAAGCAATTGCGCATCGCCAGACCTCTACACTGGTGACTCAGTCGCAGTGTTGCGAAGACACTTGTGCCACCTTCCAATGCTACGGAGGCTTTGTCGTGGACCCCGCCCAGACAACCTCAACTACAGTGACCTTGGACAATTGCTGCCGTCCGACATGTGCGCTCTTTGCTTGCCTGATGAGCTATGTCGCAGATCCAGCAAAATCAGCCCTCACCGATCTTTCTGTGTCAGACTGCTGCCAGCCGACGTGTGCTGCTTTTCAGTGCCCCTCTGGCTATTTGCCCGACCTGGTTGCGTCTGCCTCAATCGACGTCTCAACAGGAACCTGCTGCGATGCAACTTGCGCAACATTCAGCTGTCCTGTCGCATATGTATCTGACCTCAGCCAGCTCACGTCAACTGTCGTGAACCAGGAAACATGCTGCGAGGCCACTTGTGCCAGCCTCGCCTGTAACGCTGGCTACTCACCAGTTCTTGACCAAGAGACCTCCACAAATATCTCTCAGTCAAACTGTTGTGAGCCAACTTGTGCAGTCTTCCAGTGTCCCGACGGTTTCACCGCCAACCCTGCCAACCAGTCTGTCACAAATTTGGACGTGACGAGCTGCTGCCTTCCAACGTGTGCTACTTTGCTGTGCCCTGAGGGTTGGGAGTTTGCTTTGGGCCAGGAAAACTCCACAGACGTCACGGTCGAGACTTGCTGCGAGAGCTGCCCGGCAGGCAGCTTCAAGACCGATGAAGACTCGGTGTCTGGCCCGGGCTATTTGAGGCAGCGTTGTGCATTGTGCCTGCCAGGGTCTTGGAATCCTCTGATCGGGCAGCGTGCATGCAGCGCTTGCCCAGTGAATTGGACAACGCCGGCTGAAGGTGCCACGCAATCTTCCCAGTGCACTTGCAAGGAGGGCTTCTACAAGGATGACGGACTCTGCATAAGTTGCATGGCCAATGCAGTGTGTCCTGGGGCTGATTTTCAGCCTCACTCGTCTCCCGGCCACTGGAGTCCTGACGCGCGAACCTTCTGGAGCTGTTTTCCTTCAGACTCCTGTTTGGAGGGCAGCACAACATCCACCAATGAATGTGCCGCTGGAAGGGCTCCAGATGGTCTTCGATGTGTGCCATGTGCAGAGGACCATTACATGACAAATGCCGAATGCTACCAGTGCAGCGGGCTTCAGAACGTCCTTAGCATCATGGGACGGATTGTTCTGGTCCTTGCTCTACTTGCCACCATGGTGATCCTGCGATGGGAGGCTGCCACGGATGTCCTGAATACCAGCTTCCGAGAGGTCTGCAGGCAGCACAAGAAGCTCTTGGGACGGCTGGGGCAGGCCATGACAATGGAAGCCGAAGCTACGCTGTTCTTTTCAGCCATTGCAGTCCTTCAGTTCCTGTGGGTGTTTACATTGTTCCCGAATTGGCAATCGAGCACAAGCGGCCTTCAGGATGTTTGGAAAGCCGTCGTGACCCTCGCCGCTTTCGATACCAGCGTGTTCACATACTGCTCTCTGGGCAGTTCTTTCATCAACAACTGGTCTCTAGATTGGTGCTTGCACTGGGCAATCGTTTTGGTGAACATGGTGCTGGTGGTTGTGCAGTTCGTCGTGGCAAAGGCTGCCAAGACCACTAAGACCCACCTCACAGGCATACTGATGGAAAGCACCTCCTTCCTGATCATGCTCCTGATTACTGCTCGATTCAGGCTGGACCTGATCTTCGTCAATTGCGTGAGATGCGAAGCTGGGCGGATGTGCCTGGCTGAGGATCCTCTTTTGTATTGCGGCTTCAAGGACGGGTTTGGGATGTTGTGGGTTAGGTTGGGCTTTATCCTTGTCCACATCTCGGTTCTTGTTCCCTCCGCTCATCAGGACGGCTCGGAGGAGTGGAAGATGCTGGCCTACGTCTCCATAGTCGATCTCTCGGTTTGGAGCTTGTTGCTGTCTTTGGTGTTCTTTGCCATGGTGAAGACCTGGAAGTGGCAGTGTGGAGAAGGTGAAGGTGTGACCTCGAACGGCCGAGTCCACTGGTATGTGCTCTTCGCGGAACCTTGGACCAAACATCTGAAAGGCCACTCGGGGTCCTTGCGCCGTGCCGTGCAAGACTTCCCGACCTTCACGGAGCACCTCCAGACGCCAGCATCCCGGAAGGAGGTCTGGCAACGGTTCAACTCCCACGTGCTCGAGAAGAAAGAGCAGGATATGGCAGAGCTTGCCCTGAAGATGGTGGCGCTCACTGAGCAGAAAGAAGGCAATGGCTCCGATGGCCCCCAAGTATCGAGAGGAACGGAGCACTTGGACGTTGACATTGCAGACATGGCCGAGAAAGTTCAAGAGCTCTACCCAAAGAGCAAGTGGTTCTTCCTGTTGGAGCTGTTCTGGTCCTGCTCTTGGTCGTGGTTGCGGACTCTCTTCAGGGTGGCGATGACACTGGCAGTCATGACCCTTCCGAGAGACTCCGGGAACTCCGATTCCAGGACAATAGAATGCTCCTTCGTGCTGATGGGGTTGTTGGCGTTTGCAGGCTTGATGAAGGCGAACCGTTGGGAGTTTGTGAACGACTGGGAGATTCTTCTCTACGCCCTGTCGCTGGGAGTCCTGATCCTGCTGCAGGCCGGGAACACGGTCACCGTCGCAGTCCTGGCGAGCGCTACCGTCTTTGTGGCCGTGGCCCCGGTCCTCCTCTACCTTCTCGCATTTGCCATCCGCCGCTGCCTCACCAACGTGGAGGTGACGCCGAGCAAGCCCAGGTCACAAGCATTGGAGGGCATCGTCCACAAATGCTTTGCCAAGGAAACCAAGGAGAGGCCCACCGTCCAGGCGGTCGACATCTCCTTCTAAACCTAGAGCATGAGCCCATGGCTGATGGTTCCCACCGGAGCCATTTTCTCCCTTCTTCTTTTGATGTCTTTGATTTTCTGATGCATCTGCGTGTCGGGTCGTGGCAAGAACGGCTTGGCCCAGACGTGCAGAGCTGCAGGCTGCTCGATCGCAGCTGTGAGTCTGTGAAAGAAAGGCGGTCGGTCGAAAGCTGGGCCTTGAGAAAACCTATGCCCAGCTCCCGACCCATGCCCCACACCCTTTCTGCTTCGCATGTGCGCTGCCAAGCAGCGCGATTGCAGCGGAAGAGAGTCTCATGAGCCCCCGAAGCATGAAATCGTCGCTTTGCTTGGATGTGTTCTGATGATCTTTGATGTGGTTCATGTCGACAAGGCCTTCTGATCGTCTGTGAGTCACGAAAAGTGAACCGTGCTTGGAGTTTGCTCAAACCAGGCCCCTTGGCTCCAAGTTGATTTAGGCGGACATCCCGAAAAGTCTCGACCTGCCATCTCAAGTCCATCACGCCGCCGCCGCAACCTCAGACCTCATAGACCTCAGGGCTTGTTCTACTCGTTTGCTCTGGCATGTGGCATCATGTGGCATCTTTTCTCATGCGTTCATGGTTTCGCGGTTTTGACTCTTTTTTGTTGAGCTCTTTTGCTGCGCAGATGACCCCGCAGTTGCTGCTGAAAGCACGGTTTCCAGAATCTGAGGCGGAGGATTTCTGGGCAGGATCGATCAGCAAGAACATCAACGGCACTCCATCTTGTGGGGGGGGGGGGAGGGGGGGGGGCGCTATTGTGTGTCGCGCAAAATATGTTGCGAGCTTCGGTTATGGACAGGTTGCATGTGATCGTTGCAGTGTGCCATGCTCTGTGTGGAAAATATGAGCCCATGTACCATGGACGTGTCGTGTCCCGCCTATTTTTCGGGTCAAGCAACCAGGAACCTCAGGCCAGAGCATCGCAAGTAGAGTCTGCAGCACGAGAATATAGACACCATGCTGTTGACAGTAGTCTCAGTAGTCTTGATTGACAGTCATGGCTCCGGATGCTTTCTTCTTGTAGCGCGTAGACCAAATTTGTGCATTATTGGAAGTGCGTAGCGAATCTATGCGCACGAACTGAACAACCATCGGAAGCCCCTAAAGCTTTCGTGCAGGCGCGGCCGTTTTCATGTCGCCCAGGCGGTTTGGCTGCGGACCCTATACGAAGACAGCAGCATGATGAGACCTGAAGCGCCCCAGCACGTCGCCATGCAGCCTGCTGCAGCCACGCGCAGCCCTTCGTGTTTCGCGTCTCCTCATCTCCTCAAGCGAGGTGCATTGTGATCACAAGCGTGGTGCAGCGTGTCCTCCAGGAGAGGTTCAGGCTTTGTGCAGATGCCACCTGAAGCTCCGGGCTCGAGGCCCAACTCGCTGTACACCTAGACAGCCTAGACCAGTGAAACGGAGTGAGGCTTTTGCGTCTTTGGCATGTCTTGTTGCGCAGTGGCTGCCACGGAAAGGCTGAAATCGTAAACATCAGCTTTGGCTCTGCGCAATGTCCAAGAGGGCCAAAGATTTGCGGGTCTGCCTCCGCTTTGACAACTGTGATTCCAAGCGCCAAACCATGTTCGCCGCGTTATGGGACTGTTCGTCCGCAGTTCACATGGCTGCACGCCGTTGGAGGGGGGCAACTCAAAAGCCGCTGCAGAGAGTGGTGCGAACGGGCTTCTTTTGTGGGAGGCTAAGTGCGCTCCGGCAAGTTTCCTTCGGCATTCTCACGCACTTACTGTCTGGCCTTTGAAGCATTGCCGAATACATTGTCGGAGGTTTCCAGCGTTTGTGGATTCTTCCATGTACGAGCTCAGGGAACTTTTTAGACTTTCTCCAACTCGCGCGATTGCCACCTGCCCTTTCCGGAAGCAAAACCCGAGACCCCCATCAAGCCCTGGGATGCTTGCTGGATTCCCCTGAGCCCTCGTGACCTCTGCAAAGGGCTCTGCAAGGGGCTCTGCAAGGGGCTCTGCAAGGGGCTCTGCAAGGGGCATGCAGGGCACGGCTCTTTGTGTTCCCATGTGGGAATCCGGAGCCGAATCGACTAGCCTGCGCGATTCTACAGCATGTTTCCCTGCTGCATGTCACTTGGGGCCGTTTAAGAAACCCTAAACACCTCTCAGTTGCACCCTACACTGCAACTCAACGTCAGAAATTCCATACGCCTGGCACCCACTGCTGTTGTTGGGCGCGCCCTGGTGCGCCAATGCTGGCCTAACAAGCTCTCAGTCTGTATGAGGGGCAGAAGGCAAGAGAGGCAAACATTTCCGCTTCTGCTGGCCCGGTTGTGTTTAAGAATCCGCGGCTTGTGAACGCTTCCGCGCGTTTTGAAGGATCCTTGCAAGGCCTTCCGATGAAGTTCGGGGGAGGATGAAGTTCGGCAGTGGGGAGGCCAAGGCCTCCATCTATTCAGAATCTAAAGGCCGAAGCGTTCCGGAAAAGCTGGGGAGTTTCTTGGGTCAAGGACGCCGCGAATGGTTGAGAGCAATCGCGTCACCACACGAGGCGGGCTTGATTCCCGTCCCATTTGTTTCTGGGCAAAGGGTGGAGTGTGTTGTGTAGAGTCGTTGTTGAAGTGTGGAAGGCCGCTCGTTCTAGAAAAGGCTGCATGACGATTGCCGCAACTTCTTTGCCTTCAAAGCTTTTCAGACTTTTCGACTTAATTATGCGCGCCTTGCCTGGAAAGGCGCCGTCTTTGCCAGAGGTTCGCCCGTTAATGAGTCTGTTGAACTGAAGCCTCAATAATATACACATCATAAGCCATGAAGGACGTCGTGGCTCACCGAGCGCTCAGCCGACGAGTGTAACGAGTGCAGGGCAAGATGTTGGCTGGGCGGTCGCGGCTCTATGCGCGGCTCTTCATAGGCCTTCCATTCCGCCCCCTCGGCCTCGAGGCCTCGTGGCCTCTCGTGCCCCCGGCAAGGTGTTGGCTGCCTGGAGAGGGGCCATGTCTGTACATTTTCTAGAGCCCGCGATGCCCAGCGCTCCGAGCTTGAGGCTCAGTGCATTTGTTTCTGGGCTCTGAGTGTGATGAAGTACACGAGAAGGCTTTGCGGATGCGCGCTTGGAATGAAGCGCCCCGGAAAGCTTGAAGGCAGCCGGTGGCATGATTTAGATCCCACGATCCCACAAGTTTTTTGAAGTGCGGCTTCTGAGGCCTGTGGGTTGTAGAGGCCCGTCAGCAGTTCACAAAGGCCCTGCCCCTGCTCTCCAAGAAATTGTGAGGCGACTTTTTGAGCTTTCGTGCCGTTTTGACCTTGTCATCTCCTGGGCTGCACCCATAGCTGTGTTCCTGGTTTCTCCCGCTCAGATCTTTGGGGCTTTGGGGCGGAAGGTGGGGTTGGGGCCAAGTTGGGTTGCCAAGGGTTCGGGCGGTTGATGCTTGGGGGGGTTCTTGTCCGTAAACACGTGAGGGTGCCATGATGCCTTGTGGCTTCAGTGCTTCGAGCACTGTATCGGGTATGGCGAGTTTAGTGTGATGCGGCCACCTCAGACGAGGCGGCCTGCCCACCTTGCTTATCCTCTTGCGTGCTTCAGCAGCGAGGAGGCCTGCAGCGAAAATCTATGCACGCCTGCCCGATGCTGCACCCGGCTGCGCGTTTCTTTGGTGGAAGGAATGACCACCCATACCAGCAACTGGTCACTCAATGCAAGGGGTTCTGCACAGAAATGAACCTGAAGCCCGCGCAGTCACGGTGCCCAAGCTGCAGCGGCGACTCTCAAGTCTGAAGGCGATGCCATGCCATGCCGCGCCTGGGCCACGTGGCCCTGCAATGGCCCATATGAGTGGTGCACCGCGGCAATTGCCAGAAGACCAGCGAAGACCATTGCCTGCAGACCCCAAGCAGCCCCTCTAGTGCTCTTCGAATCGCGGCCTTCGATGCTACTTTCTTCTGCGAGTTCAGGCACCCCAGAAGCGGGCATACCTACACACCCACGAAGCGCACGCGTTTCGCATCCTCCTGCGTGCTGCAGCGGGGAGGCCTGCAGCGAAAATCTGTGTCCGCCTGCCCGACGCCGCACCCGGCCGCGCCAAGCAAAATTCCCCCATCGCGCCTTTCCTTGGCGAGTGATCTTGGCAGCGTCCTTTGGCGGAGCGCGGGCTTCTTGATTGGGTGGCTGCCAAGAATGCTCATCAGCCTGTGCTTGAAAGTTGAAGATGTTGAACCCCCTCAGCTGAAACCATCTGTAACCAGTTAACCCGGCCCCCTGCGTGCCGGCACCGCCTGCCCCCCATGTATTCCCATGGAAGAGAGATAGCGGCGGATCCCGCATTGGGCTGCGGAGCGTCCTGGCCCAGCTCGAAGTCCCTGAATTCGTTTGATCCTGGGAAGCTGCTGAGGCTGCTGAGTGCTCAAGAGCCCCAAAGCAATTCTTGAAGGCAAAGCCCCGCGCGCCTCCAGCGACGGTGACGAGCTTGACTTGATTTCCAGGGCCCTTTAGGATGACTTTAGTGGCGTCCTCAGTCCCATACGGCGCCCCCTAAAGGAGCCTCCGAGCCTCCATAATCTCCATAGCTTTCATGTCAACCTCAAGCATGTCTTGGCTTCAGCGTGGGGGGCTCCCATCCTGGCACACTTTTTCCGGTGGAGCCGGACAGAGGGGTTTGTGCCCCACAGGTCTCGGCCTCTTCCCCCCAAAACGGGGAAGTGCAGACCCGAGTTGTGGGTCGTATCGGCCGTTGCTGGGGCTTCAGTGCGTTTAAGTGGGGTCACCGGGGTCGCCGGCTTTGCTGCGGCACACCAAACCGGTCACAACGCTATCCTCAGAGAGCTTGAGGAGGTGTAGGGCGTGCATGTGATAGTGCCATGGTGGCCGTCGTGTTGATTTGTCTGGGCGCTGCCAAGGAGGCCTGCGGATGCCTTTCTTATGCTTCCTCCCGTGCTTCAGGCCTCCCGTGTCAGGAGTCCGGAGCTCCTTACGTTGTTCGCGGCATGCTGCCTGTAGACTCGAAGACGCCAAGACCCAGGTGTGGGTGGAACACTTGTGTGGCCACTGGTGTCCCAGCTGCTTCTTTCGCGGCCTTGCAAGCTACTTGGCCTCCTCGCGCTGAGCATAGATGAGGCTGGCCCTACTGCACGACTTGCTCGGAGGTTGTCGGAGGAGGTGTTGAGGAACAGGCTCTGCCCGCAGGCATTTGTACCTCACAGGCCTTTACCTCTTCCGCCACTGCTTCCCTGGCTTGAGCATGTGTCAACTTCACCAGTTTCAGGTGGCCTTACGGCTTAAGCTTTCGCGGAAACAGCTTGCTGCCAGGCCCGGAAGGCGTGCAGCTTGCAGATCTCGGGGGGTTGGGGGGGTTTTGGGATGTCTAGGGCTTAGGGCTCTTAGGGCTTGGGGTTTACGGGCCTGGCCTTTGTTTGCGCGTTGTAATCTGGCGGCTCCATGCCTTGCGTCTTGAAGTGTTTAGGTTTCGTTGAATAACCTTAGGGGACATTCGCTTTTGTGTGATGATTGGTGCTTACTTCTTATGGCATCGGGCTGCTCGAGGCAGCTTAAGTTGTGTCTCTCTGTTTCCTCGCAAAAGGACACCAGCTGGTCTCGCAAGCACTGCATGCACTGCTCAGTCGCGTTAGATTTCAGGCCGCTGCACACCTTGTGCACGAAGAAGCGTGCGCTTTGGGCATCCTCATCTCGCCCTCCACTCTCGTGCTGCTCCGTGGCGCTGTGATTTTTGCGAGTTTGTCAGTGTTAAGTTTCGCTGAACCTGGGGTCTGAGATTCAGCTTTGAAGGGCCATCAACACTTGGCGCTTTGATGTAGCTGGCGTGAGAACTCCGCGCCAGATGCTTGGTCTCGGCTTGCATGTCTCCTTGCGCAGCTCCGGACACGATGCAGAAGATGTCACGGATGCTGTTCTCGTCCAGCGAGCTCTGACCAATGCTCATCGGAACGGTTGCATTGGCTCATATCGACCTTGAAGGCTCCCAAGCAAACCATGAAAACCATCACCATCAAAAGCTGCTGCTTCGCTCCCACTGCCCGGTAGGACCCAAACCTCAGAGCTTTACAGCGTGGTGCACCGCGTCGGACTCGTGCACTTTTTCCAACCCGCCTTCTCCGCGTTCCGAGTGATTTGTGTTGACCACCAGATTGTCCATGCCCCCCATTCTGGCCCAGCAGGTTACCCTCAACATAATCCTAGTATGGCCCTTCTTTTAGGGATCCTTAAAAAGGATCCCAAAAACCCACAGGTACAACCTTAAGGGCTTAAGGGTCCAAGGTAGAGAAGCCGTAGATATAGCAGGCCTCGCTCCGAGAGCACTGGAGCTGTCATGTGGGCAAGGAAAGTTTCGAAGGTCTTGGTCGACTGGCTTTTGAGTGGTGGCTCTGCTCCTCTCTTGTTGGTCCAGCAAGCAGCTCAGCAAGTTCTGGCCTGAGCCCGAAGCCCTGAGTACTGCACGGGCTGTGTCTCCACCAGTCGCATCGCCGCGCGATCGGTTCGTGGGCAGGCGACAATGGGCCACGCACCCTGTAATCGGCCGCAGAGCCTCTAAAGCCCATCTAAGCCGATCTAAGCCCATCTAAGCCCATCTAAACCCATCTGACAGGGAGCTGACGCCCCAGCACGCTGGGCATCTGCTCCGTCGCTTGGCAGCTCTGGGCTCCTGACTTCCCACGTCATGCTGGGAAGCTTCCTTGGCGCTCCCTGCCGAAAGCCCAAAAAACCTGGAGCTTCCCCAAAGCAAACAACAAACTCAGCCCCAAAGTGCAGCCTAACCTGGAGCTCGCTTCGGTGCACTTCGTGCACTTCGTGCACTTCGTGCACTTCGTTCTCGGGCCTGTTCGCGGGTTCCTAGATCTGGACGCCGCACTGACTTAGAGTACCCTTAGAGTACCCGGTGGCCTGTTCAACACAAGGTTTCTGTCCGTGCGTTTCCTGGTTTCAGGAACCGTCACTCTAGTC
This sequence comes from Symbiodinium natans, assembly GCA_905221605.1. Classification (NCBI taxonomy): domain Eukaryota; class Dinophyceae; order Suessiales; family Symbiodiniaceae; genus Symbiodinium; species Symbiodinium natans. The sequence continues at coordinate 172,085 of CAJNDS010000059.1, forward strand.
TCAAGACCCATTCGGACCTTCGAGCTTAAAGCCTGCAGTAGCTCACTTTACAGTAGTTCCGACAGTTCGGATTTAGAAAACAGGCCCTGAGAATGCACTGACAGTTCCTGAGAGTCGCCTGATGGTTCCAGAGCCCCTGTTGGTGCTCACACGCAAACCGGCCACCGGCCACAGGGCACTCCACAAGCACTGACTGATAGTCGACATGCGTTCGGGTGGTCTCGTTCTCAGTTCACAGCTGCCCAGCTGCTTCGAAAGCGGGTGTGGCGCTGCCCAGCCGCGGCTCTAAAATGAGAGTTCCATGATCATCGGGTCGTCAGAAAGCCTGGGGCCGTACTCTGCTTGAATGAGACAGGAGGGCCGGTTCACGGCAGAGATAACTTGCAGCTTTTCCGGGTCAGAGCGGGTGACCACAAGCTCATGTTGAAGCCTCTGTGGTCCATTGTGGTCCCTCGTGGCCAGGAGCCGCATTCGCCGCATCTGCTCTCCCGCCTTCATCCGAGCAGCACGCGCAGGCCGCCATGGAAGCCTTGGAGGCAATCCTTGAGAAGTCTCAAGTGTATGCAGTGTATACAACAGTTAGGTGTACAGGTGCGGAGCAGAGTTGAGGCGAGGGAAGTCATGAGGGGCGCATCGAAGGAAGAGTGCCCTTCAGAAGTTTGCCTTAGACTGTGCTACTCCCGGAAGCTGGGTTCCGTGGCTTTCCACCATCGCTGTCTCCAAGCCTCTGGAAAGGCCGGGCAGAGGCGCGCCAGGCGCCCCTCCCTTTCCTCCCTTTGCTCCCTTGCGCCACCGAAACAGAGCTCACAGAGCACAGGGCTCCAGTCAGGCCAAGTCAGGGGCTGAAGGGGGTTTAGGGTTTAGGGTTTAGGGTTTAGGGTTTAGGGTTTAGGGTTTAGGGGGGTGGAAGGTTCTCAAAAGGGAAGCCCATTGTGAGCCCTTGAACTCCCGCCGTCTAAGAGGAGCTGGGTTGGACATTCGACTCCTCGCAATCCTCTAGGACTCCTTGAGACCTGCGTCCTGCGAGGGTGGGACGCCAAGCGCCCCCATCCCGAACCCCAAAAACCCCAAAAATCTCAAGCCCTAAGTGGGCTGAGCTCGAGATTAAGCGGGCGAGTGAGCGCGAGTGTTGGCGAGCCGGTGCCCTGTCCACAATCGCTTCTCCTGCATGTGGAAAGACTTGCCTACTGTCTCAGCGCACCTACCACAACCAGAAGAAGCGTGCCCTAATGCGTGCCAAGACCCACACAAGGCCTGGAAGAAGGCCGCCTCCTTCATCTGCCATGCTGAAAGCTGTGGGCTCTCTACCTAAGTCCCATCATGTTGTGTAGGTGTTCCAAACTTTACCTTGACAAGAGGCCCCTTGGCCTCCGTAGAAATCCTGTGGTGCAATTCCCAGCTGCAGCTCAGTGCTAGAGACCCACCCAGGCTTATGAAGGATCCTCCTTGAAACTGGTGCGCCCCAGTTGAGGCCCTGGCTAAAGCGAGCTGCCAAGGGAGGATGCTGCTTGCCGAGGGTTCAAAAACCTCGCACTACCTGTGGCTGTCATCTTTGTCATGCAGGTGTCTTTGGGCTCCAGTCAAATCGCTGCGTGGCGAAAGAAGACGGGTTGCTCCTTGGCTCCAACAGGCCTGAGCCTGACGGTCCTGAAGGCTTGGGGCCCTCACAAGGCCCTGAGAAGGCCTTACGGCGCAAGAGGTGTCTAGGCTAAGGCGCTTTGCGGCCACTTGCGTGCGAGGGTGCGGCATCAACTCGCGCCCCAGCAAGACATCTTGTCCGCAATAATGCTCCGCTCTTGTACCGAGGCAGTACGCATGTGAGTTCTCGAAGTTATGGTCCTTTATTCGGGTACCCTGAACATTACAGGGGCCGCCTTTTCATCGTGACCCCAAAAGGAACCCTAACTTCGAGATCTGAGCATGTAGACACGGCTACCCTGCAGCTGTGTCAAAGGATGCCGCTGATGGCATAATGCCGATAAGGAGGAGCGTGAGCGGCGGAAGTGCCAAACGGCCAAAGTTCAGCTGTCTGCGTCTTGCTCATTTCTCGGCCTTGTCTCGCGGCAGGGGTGGCAGATGGTGGCATCCAGCGAGTCTCGCTTGAGTTTCCAGGAGATCCACTCTCCCGAGGACTTGCCTCTGCTCTCAAGGAAGACCAAGACCCAGCCAAGAGCTCACATCCGTTCGTTTGGAAGCCCTGTGCTTTTCTTGTAAGGGGCGGCCGGACTTGACGATCGGGCACTACAGGCCTGAAAGGCTGCACGCCACGAACGCCCAGATCAGAAGGCAGGTTTCTTTGGGGTCGGGCAGCCGTGCCGAGCCTGCTTTTGCAACTTGGTTCCGGCAGTGCAAAGGTCTCGGATGGGGTCGGAGGTCAAGGGCTGTGGGGCACATGTTGTCTCAGCACACGCCGGATGCGCCACTGACATTGTCAACGGCTGTATTCCCACAGTATCTGTTGGCACCTCTTGAATTCTCCTTGGCTTAGCCCGCCAGGAGCCGCTCCTTTAAGAAGCGGCGCACAATTCGAGCCCAGAATCTCCGACGCCCCCCCGCGGCTGAAAGCAACCCTGGGGTCGAGCCCCAAGATGCCGCAGAGCCACGTCTGCTGGGATTAGCAGCTGTGTGCAAAGAGGTGCTCAAGCAAAGGAAAAAGCTGTTAGAAGTGGGGGGCATGTTTTTTGTGCGCATGTTTAGGGTTGAGTCCGCCGTGGGAAGGTCTGAGGGTCTGTTCCTGCACCCCGGGGCATGTAGACGTTGAGTGATGGTTCTTGGGTGGCAACCCGACTTCGTGGAGTGCATGTCACCGTACGAGCCAGAAGGAGTTGAATGTCTTAGTAGCTGATATGATTCAGGGTTGGGGGTCGTTGGGGGTCGAGGGTCTCCTTCTTCGGGCTCTGTGGGAGCTGGGCCGTTACATGAGCCTACACGTCCCACCGTGCATCACTCAGCGATCAATCCGATCATTCAGGACAAGCTTGTGGCTTTGGGATGGAAATGCCCACATACATTTTTTGGTTGAGGAGGTTCAAAGTTCTTCTTTCTTCAAGTAGAATTTTGCTGGACGCACCCCGAAAAGCTCAAAGCGTACGTCTCAAAGTTCTTCCTTCTACGGAGAGTTTTCCTGGACACCCCGAAAAGCTCCAAGCGTGCGTCTCAACGTACTTCCTTCTGCGTAGAATGTTCTGGACACATCCCGAAAAGCTCAAAGCGTACGTCTCAAAGTTCTTCCTTTTCATTGATTTGTTGGACACGCCCCCCGCAAAGCTGAAAGCGTACGGCGTACGTCTCAAAGTTAACGCACCCCGAAAAGCTCAAAGCGTACGCCTCAAAGAAGTTCTTTGTTCGTAGAATGTGCTGGGCACGCCTCGAACAGCTCAGAGCATACGTCTCAAAGTTCTTCCTTCTTTGTAGAATTTGCTGGACACAAAGCTCAAGCGCACGTCTCAAAGTTCTTCTTCGTAGAATGTTCCTGGAGGCACCCCGGAAAGCTCAAAGGAACGTTTCAAGTTTCTTCTTCCTTCGTAGATTTTGCCGAAAAACTCAAAGCGTGCGTCTCAAAGTTCTTCCTACTTCATTGAATTTGCTGGACAAATGCTGGGAGGTTCTGTCACTGGGGCAGGTTTTGTGTCGGCTTCTTTTTCCTGAACTCAAAGTTTGGCTGAGGCGAGCAAAAAGCCCCTTACACCCCGGAAAGCTCCAACCGTAAGTCTCAAAGTTCTTCTTTCTTCTTTGAACTGGCTGGACACAGCCCGAGAAGCTCAAAGCTTACTCTCAAAGTTCTTCTTTTTTTGAGATTGCTGGATGCACCGATGCAAACTCAAATGCGTGTCTCAACGTTCTTTCTTCTTCGTCGAGTTTCCTGGGCACGCCCCGAAAAGCTCAAAGCGGACGTCTCAAAGTTCTTCCTTCTTCGTAGAATGTTGCTGGACACACCCCGAGAAGCTCAAAACTTACGACTCAAAGTTTTTCCTTCTTCGTAGAATGTTGCTGGATGCACACCTACAAACGCAAAGCGTGCATTTCAAAGTTCTTCCTTCGTTCGATTGTTGGACACACCCCGAAAAGCTCAAAGCGTACGGCGTACGGCTCAAAGTTCTTCCTTCTTCGTTGACTTTGCTGGACACTACCATGAACCCTCCACAAGCAAGCCAAGCCACGACGGTAGGCGTAATTCCGCAAGAACCTGAGAAAACAGCCAAAACCAAACCTGCTTTTTGTCGCTCATGGCAACTGTTTTTGCTTGGTACTGTGTACACTCATACGGTTTTTGACGCCGCCAGGTTTAGGTAAATTGGCCCATAGGCTCCATGCACCGAAACATGGCCCGTGTCACACCTTCTTTTCGTGCGACAAGACCATGTCAAAAACGTCCCTGCGACCAAACAGAAAACAGAAACCTGTGCTGGTATCTGTGAAGCCTCACTGTCAACGCACAGTACTTCATCCGAGCCATGGCAAAGTCATGGCAATGGGTGGCAGGGGCCTCTGCTGCGTTTGCTGCCTGTGTTCTGCTCCTTGGTTGTGACATTCGAGATGACGAGCCTGAGGAGCCTGAAACGCCAAATTGTTTGCTGGATCCGGGCTCCTTGAATCGCGACATCGATGCGAGCGAATTCGCGGATGAAATGGTCAAGTCTTTCCGCATCAAGTGCCAAGTCAAGTTCTTCGACATGTGCTCAAAGTATCCGAATCTCATCACGGGTACGGCGCCCGCAGCCGACGACGCCTCTGCAATTAGCATAGCGTTCATGTCCCATGGTCTTGGACCGCCCTACGCAGCCGAACAGGGCAAAATGACCTTTTACTGCCAGTCGGCAGCGGAAGTCGGCCCACGTGGGCGCGGCCTGTTCAGTCCTGAAGGCACGTTGATTTCCGGCAAACGGCTTGATGATGGCGGCTGGCACGAGGTGGAGATGGTCAAAAGCAATACGAGTGCCTCTCTCATCGTTGATGGAGAGACGGTCACAGCTTCCATAGTTCCGGAAATTTCGGCTGCCGACTTCGTCTTAAGGCCCATTGAGACCATTCACATTGGCGGCCAAGTGGAGGGGGCTCCAGGTACAGACTTCAACGGGGACATCCGCCATGTCAAGATCTACGCTGGGGATCCGGAAAGGCTTGTCTTCTCGAGCGCCTGCAACGGCACGGCGCTGCCAGAGACTTGGTAGCCCATGTGACACCCTTTTCCTCTTTTTTTGGTGTTCAGGGGTTCCCTGTATAAAGTGAGCAACCCAAAAGGGGTACCCTGATTCTAATATGGTTACTGGGCTACTGAGGAGAATGTCACATGTTCTGACCAGCCCCTGGATGCTTGCGAGGGCATGTACAGCATCACTGGCGGGGCAGGATCCCCATGCACAGCATCGGCGTCCTGCCGAGCCATGGAGCACGCTTGCGACGTTGAGTAGTCAGGGAATCCAAGTGCAAGAATGGGCCAAAGCCGCACGTTGAATCGCCAGGCTTTGGAGCCGCTTTGACAATACAAATTAACAAGAGGGGCTGCTTTGACAGTACGATTCTTGAGCCTTCTGCGGCCTGGACGGCTCGGCCACGAAAGGTTGCCGGCGCGAGGTTTGGGGCTTTTGGGTTTTGGGGGTTTCTGGCCCAGGATGACTCCTTGTGCTTTTCGGGTTTAGGGTGGCTCAGGCAGCCCCCGACTACAGCTCCAGAAGCTTGATACCAAACCCTAAACCCTAAACTTCCCTAAGCCCCGCTGAAACCTAACCACGTTCGACGCCAGTGTAGGGAGCTTCCGAGCACCCGAGGCAAGGGAGCCCTGTCAGCGTTTCGTGGAGGGCCCTTCGTGGTTTCGGGCCTTTTTTCTTTTTGGTGGCTTGGGGGCTTGGGGCTTTTCCTAAGCCCTGAACCCCCTTAAACCCTAAACCCCAAACCCTTTACAACCCTAAACGCTCAACCCTAAACCCTTGCAACCTTGAACTTGTGAACCCAGGGGCGGGTTTAGGGTTTAGGGTTTCGGGTTTCGGGTTTCGGGTTTAGGGCTAACCCTTAATCCAACCCCGAGTTGGGTGTTGTCAGCCGAAGTCTCAAAGTAATCGAGGCTGGGATTTACGGCTCAAGCAACGCAAAGCAGTGTGTTGTGAATCTTCGAGTTGAGAATCGGCCAATGCCAGTCAATGGGTAGCGTAAATAGTGTTGTTTTTCCGCCTGGCAGAATAGTCGGTCGCGTCACTCTCTGAAATCATGTCTTCGAAACCCTCTGTTCATCTTCGGGGATGTAAGCCGGAGCATCGCAACTTTCGTGCAGTTCTTTTGGATTTACACCCGCTTAAAGACTACTAGCTGCCATCCGTGGAGTCTCTTCGAGATTCTTCGAGCTCTGCGCCAAAGATGGGCCTTCTTCGCTCGGAGCCGATGAAGCATGGGACCCTGGTGGTGCCAGTGGAGCGAGCCAGGGAGTTCATAGACCTTATTGGCCGGGGCCTCGAGACAAAACGTTGAACGTTGAAGCTTCGTGGACTCTGCACGTGTCATCTCCGATCACTTGCCATTCGCACGCGAACTTGTGTGTGTTGTGTGTGTGAGAGAGAGTGGCAGTTTAGAAGAAGACGGAGGCATAACGGGGCTTCTTAAAGAGGAGAAAGGTTCCGGCTCAGGCAAACACACCAAGATGCAGTTCGAAGACATGAACGCCAGGGACATGCACAGACCCTACAAGAAGCCTCTCGGAGAGCAAGCATGATGCTGAGTTGCGCCATCATTCCGTGGATTGTGTCCGGTTGAGTGCTAGCTGCTAGAAGGTACATCCAGCGAATTGATGAGATGGAACGAATCATCCGCTTTCTTCTGGAGGAGCTGACGCGAGCCCCTGAACTGGATCAGAACAGGGAGTGCCGGTGGTTTGCTCCCAAATGCCCATGAACTACGCTCCTAGACTCTCCCAAGACAAAACGCTGCGTGGTGTGAGTCAGCTAGGCAGACGGCAAGAGTAACACAGAGCCAAAGAACACACCGAGCAACCCAAGAGGTTCCCGGCGCGGCAGTTGTCAAGAACAACGTCGACGCCTTCTTGGATCAATCGGACTCCTACAAGCTGGACGAGGTCGAATCGGAGCTCCTCAAGATTTACAAGGCTCGCGACCCTCGTGATCTCTGCTCCTGGAGAATGTGGCTTCCATGGACCCAATCATGCCACAAACCCCAAGAATCGCAAGAATCAGCATCTAAGACATCCTGAGAGCTGGAAGGCCCCTCCCCCCCCCAACAGATGCAGTGCTGACAGTGGCCGGGGTCTGCCCTGCGCCCCCCAACTCCCAAGTTCACGTCGTTCACGTCCCCGTGCCTCTGGAGGAGTTCATCCAGTTTAAGGAGAACAACGCGAAGCTGCAGGACAGACCCCTCCCTTCCTCCAAAAACGAAGAAGCAAGGAAGCCAAGTAGGCCAAAGCAGAGGGCGGCCCTCTGCGCCCCTCCCAGGAGCGGCGGAACGCTGCCTTGGAGGAGTGCTATGTTGTACAGACAGCGGTGGCCTCCATGGCGCAAGTTTCGCAGGCTGGCCAGAGAGGGCTTCGGGCTTTGTGGGGGTTGCGGGGCCTTGCGGGGGGCGTCAGGGTTTCAGGAAGGGTTGCCATTGAAGGTGTACGGTTCAGGGCCTAGGCAGACTTGGTGTTTCGGGTTCGGGGCTTCGGGGTTTCGGGCTTAGGGTTTGAGGTTCAGGTTCAGGGTACCGGGTAATTCAAGGTTTGGGTGACGGAAGCACTAAACCCGAAACCCGAAACCCTAAACCCTGTAAACCCTAAACCCTAAAACCCTAAACCCTACACCCCTAAACCCCAAACCACCTCAGAAGGCATCGCAGCCCTCCCGCCACCGAGCGCCAACGGGCGGCGATGAGGACGAGTTCGAGTTCGAAGCCTCCAGGCAACGGGGGGCTTCTTCCCCTAATGTTGGAGCTTTTCGGGTTTTCAGGGACTTTTAGGCTGTTAGGGGCCTTTATGGCGCCTTGATGGGCTTTGGGGGGGGGGGCTTAGGGTTTAGGAGTTTAGGGGGGTTTCGGGTTTCGGAGTTTGGGAGTTTGGGAGTTTAGGGTTTAGGGTTAGGGGGTTTCGGAAGGGGTGGGGGCGGGGGGTGTTTAAGGGTTTTAGGGCCTTTCACGAAAGCGAGCTCCTTGGAGCTTGCGAGAGTTTTTGATTACAACCTTCTTGTTTCGGGGCAAATAGGACGTCAATCCATACCTCACACACCCCCCCCCACCACTTTTGTTGGATTGGGATGGGTGACGAGGAGCTGCCCCGCACGTGTGGTGGGCTAAGGGGGGCCCTGCCCTCAGGTTGGCTTTAGGCGGTTTTCGGCGCTAGGGCCCAAGATTATTTTGGCCGGTACATAAGGTCCGTACTCATACATATTTCTTTGCGGACCCCCTCTTTGGAAAGGTCTCTGCTCGACGAGGAGCGCGGCACGAGCAGGAGGACCCTCGAGACGATGTTCAGCAGCATTGCTGGCGTCATCCACCAGGAGGAGCAGGACAGATTTGCCCGGATGCTGTTCAGAGCAACGCGTGGGAATACCTTCACCCACTTCCAGCAACTCGGCACTCCAAACAACCCCACGGCCCGCTAAGGCCCCCCCCCAAGAACCCCCCCCGACTTCTGAGCCCTGACCTCCTAAGTTCAGAGGCAAATCTTCGAGCCCATGCAAGATCCGAAGACTGGCAGAGAGGTGCACAAGTCGGTCTTCGTGATCTACTTCCAGGAGTTTGTGGAGGGTTTGGGAGTGTTTGGAGTGTTTTGAGACTTTGAGGAGGTTATTTCGGAGGTCTTTTTTGGAGGTAGGGGCTTTCGGGGTTATCGGGGGACTTCAGAATTTAGGGGTTTCAGGGTTTAGGATTTAGAGCTCCGGGTACCCTGCATCCAGCCGTGCTTGTAGTTGTTTCCCCAAGCCCGATTTAGCCCTCGTTTCAAGGTTTGGGTTTTTGGTTTGGGGAGTTTCAGGGAGCTGTTTCGGGTTTAGGGTTTAGGGTTTATAGGGGATTCACAGGGTTGTGGGCTGCCAATGCCCTAGACCGGAGGATCATCGGCTGGGCGGCTCGGCGTCGGCAATGAGCGAGAAGATCAACAAGATCTGCCGGCTGGCACGGGTTAGGGTTTAGGGCTGTTTGGGGTTTAGGGGTTGAGGGTTTGAAGTTTAAGATTTAGGGTTTGGGGTTGAGTCCCCGTGCACTCCAAACCCAAACCTCCCCCCCTCAAACCCAAACCCCTTCCCCCTGCAAAACCACGAAATTCACTAAACCTTACACCCTGGCGAGTCCCTAGTTAAGGGGAAGGTTGAATCCCAAACTCCAGAAGCCCCAAGCCCGAAACCGGCAAAAACCCCAAAACCCTAAACGTAAACCCCTAAACCCTAAGCCAACATCCTAAACATCCTAAACATCCTAAACATCCTAAACATCCTAAACATCCGAAACCCTAAGCCCTAAGCCCTACACCCTAAACCCCAAACGTCCCTAAGCCCGAACCAGAGAGTCTCAAAGGCTCCTCCTTCGGCGTGCACACCTACCGTTGGCCTGCGAGCCGCGCTGCGGCCCAGGAGAGGCAGACCAGCCTGAAGGTTCAGGCGGAGAGACCCTCTGGGGGGGGTTTAGGGTTTAGGGTTTAGGGTTTAGGGTTTCGGAGAGGTTACGCTTGAGGCTCATGTTACAGGGTTTTCGTGTAGGGAGTTGAGGGAGTCGAGGGAGTCGAGGGGGTCGAGGGTGTCGAGGGAGTCGAGGGAGTCGAGGGAGTTGAGAGTCATTCGCATGATCCTCTTCAAGCCTCCAAAGCGGCTTGGCTTTGTCGAGGGCTCAGCTAAACCGAGTGGCACATAAAACCCTGAGCCCTACAAACCTTAAGCCCTAAACAGAGGACACTGACAATTCGGAGGTTTGTTTGCGGTAGGAGGGCTTAGGGCGCCGGGGGGTGGGAGTTCCTCAGCCCTAGCCTGGTGTCTAAGAAAATCGGCAGCCCCTCTACCCCAACTACCCCAACCTCCCTTGTCAAACCCTCTCAAAGTCCAACCCTACACGAGCCTGATCCCGAGAACCTTCTGGGCAGGTTGAGGATCAACGAAGGCTTTTGAAGGCTCGGCGCCATTATGAGCTGCAGGGCTCAGGGGGGAGACTTAGGACTTTGGCCCTAAGCCCTCAACCTGCATTTCTTTGACATTCGGGTTTGGGCGTGCCCGTTGCGAGCCTGGAAGTACTGCAGCACTCTAGCCCGAAATCCCAGACTAATCTGACAAGACCTCTCATGCTGGGGCGCACGCCCGTTGCAAGACCTCTGCGCTTTCTGCGTTGCGATGCTCGTGGGTGTTGGGTTCAGAGTTGTCCTGAGCAACCCTGTGCCTCTGTCTCAACCCCAAAAAGGTGTAATGTAGTGCTTCGGGCTTAGGGCCCAAATCCCAAAGCTCTAAGACCCAGAAAAGCCCCAGAGCCATAGAAATTCTGGAAGCCCCAAACAACCGAACTGGCCGTGCGAGGCCCATGAGCACTTTGTGCACAGCGAGGCTCCCCTTGCCAGGGTTGTTTCAAAGGCTCTCGGGGTGCTTCTCAGTGCCATTTTTTGCCATTTTTATCCCCACCCTCGGGCCGGGGTTGGGCTACAACAGTTAAATTCTTTGGCCCCAAGCACTCAAGAAACCCAAGTAAGTGAACTATGCCCCTGAGGGGTCGTTCAGCTTGGTCGCTCTCGCTCGCTCTCTCTCTCTCTCTCTCTCTCTCTCTCTCTCGAACTCTCGAAAACTCTACCTCTCTAACTCTCTAACTCTCTCTCACTCTCTCTCTCTCTCTGTGTTACACTGACTTCTAATGTAACCCTAAACCACGGGCAGGAGCCTTGGAACAAACACTGTGACTAGCTGGCGCAAGACGCCTCATCCCTCAAAAGGTTGAAGGCATCCCCAAGAACATTCTCATAAACATCAGACCCAAGAAGGTGCGAAAGATGGAGCCAGATCTGCGAGACATGTGGCTAGGTTTGGCTTCGGTTGGCTTCGGTTTGGCTCGGAGTGGCGCTTGGCTGGTCTTGGGGTGGCTTGCGCGCTGCTGTGCTCAGCCAATGCTACCCCAAAAACCTTGAGGCCGCCTCGCTGTTGGAGCCTGCGGGACGTGGACGGGACTCCCTCATCGAAGAGTGGAGGCTTTGGGGGAGCTCATGGGTTGTGGCGGAGGAGGGTTTAGGGTTCGCTTCAAGGTTTCGGGGCGGCGTTGGGGAGTCGGGGGCTTTCGAGATAGTTGGGGGGCACGTGCCTTTATCGGCTTTCGCAGGTTTTGATGTTTGGCATGCAAGCCTGAGGCTTAGGTACGCAAAGCGGAAGCCTTCGTCAAACCTTCCCGTTTGCGATCGTTCACGCCCTGAGCTACCCTGAGGCTGTTCTGCGTCAAGGAAAAGGCGATCTACGCCACGCTGAGCCTCGGTTCGAAGAAGGTTGTTGCTTCGGTTTTTTTGTTTTTTTGTTTGGTGTCGGTTCCGGGCCCAAAAGAGAGCCGCACACAGCCATGTACAGCACCGAAGCACGTAGCGATTGGGCATCTTGCTTCACCGGCAGAACCACCCCTGGAGAATCCGGAAGCATCGTTACCCCAAAAGTCTGAAACCCATAATGAAGACGCTCTCGTCTCGAAGGAACCTCTTCGAGGGCAACATGAACTTGCGGGCCAGCTGCTGGTACCCCGCAGCAGAGGAGGACGCTGAAGCGCCCCCAAGAGTCCAAGAGCTCTAGATACTCCAATTCAGGCCCAACAAACCCAAAAATCCCTGTAAACCCTGTCAACCCTGTAAACCCTAAAAGCCCTATAAACCCCGTCAACCCTAGAAGCCCTACAGACCCCACAAACTGAACCCCAGAACGCCCCTCAAAAGCAGCGGAGGACAACATCCGGGCGCTGTGCACCCAGCACTTTGCCTCGCAGCGGGGCCATTCCTCGGCCGTGCAGCCTGGCCTTTGGGGAGCTTCCGAGGGTTTAGGGTTTAGAGGTTTAGGGTTGAGGGTTAATAGGGTTTAAGGATGTTTTAGGGGGCATGTCGTGTTTTAGTTCAGGCTAGGGCTTACGGAGCGTTCTGGGCTTTTTAGGGCAGCCCTCAAGCGTTGCCGGCCTCTCTGCGTCTCTCCCTCGTTCCGCTGGCAATACCCTGGCCCTTAATGTGTCTGGGTGCGTTTACATCTGCGTTCTCATGGGGCTACACAGGATGCCCGGAGAGCAGCAGATTCTGTGTGCTGCTCCATTCTCATCGTGGATCCTCCTTTTACTCCATAAAGCAAGTGAGTGGAGGCTGCCAAGCGGCACGAATCCAAACACTAGCAGCTGCAAATCCTGAACCCCCGAAACCCCTAAGCCTAAACGCTCAATCCAAGAATCTACTCGTTCTGCATGATCACATCGGGCACTTAGTTGCCCACTTCCCGATGAAGAGGCTAGTAAGACAAAGTGAGGCTGATGCCGCACCGGAGTCCTCCTCGCAAGCAGCCCCCGACGTGCCTCGGGACATTTTCTCACGGGGGTGGGAGGAGCCTTCAGGGGGGACTGTGGGCTTATGCGGGGCTGGGGGTGTGGTGCACGGGTTCAGGGTTGAGGTTGTTGAGGTTTCGATGACATGTTCTTGAGGTCCCATAACCCTCTGTCAATCCTAAGTTTACGTCCTAAGAGCCCTGGGGCCTTGTCCTCCCACCCCACCCCGCACGCCCTGCCTCCCAATTCCCTCTTTCAAACCCCTATGCGAGGTACATCCGTGTGCGCCTGGGCCAGCACTGACAAGCTTCGATGTTCACGATGTCTGCAAGCCTCTAAAGCATGTAAAGCCCCTGAACCGCCGAAGCCCCCCCCCTCCCAAGTTCGCCACCCGGCCCCAAGGAACGAATTCACATCCATCTTCCAGACTTTGGTGGACACCTACGGCCTGCCCAGGTGAAGCCTCGGAAAACCCTTATGGCTTTCAGGGTTCCCTCAAGGTGCTGGGGACACTTATCGGTTTGCGAAGGCTCAAGTTTGCAGCGGTCTTTTTTTGGGGGGGCGGGGTTCAGGGGCCTTTGGCTTTGGGGGCTTTGTGTCATTCTCCTGGCACCCCTTGCGGGGCAGAAAGCCGAGGGCCTGCGTGTGTTTGGCTTCCAGTTTCAACGTCCTGCAAAAAGCCCGAAGCAGCCTGGTAAGCTAAACCCTAAACCCAAAACAGCTCAAACCCATCTCTCAGCAGGTACCAGGAGGCGAACCCTGCCCTTTTCACCATCGTCACCTTCCCTTTCCTCTTCGGTGTCATGTGCCGCCCTCAGCCGGTCAGGGGTCTCACTCTCTCTCACTCTCTCTCTCTCTCTCTCACTCTCTCTCTCTCTCTCTCTCTCTCGTAGGGTCCAGGGTTTGGGTATGAAGGCCCTGTTCCTGCAAGATATTCTGTGAAAGTGATGCCTTGAGCCCAGGTATGGAGACATCGGCCACGGGCTCATGCTGCTCTCAGTGGGCATCTTCGCGATGGTCAAGCAGGATGAGCTGAAATACAGCTTCCCCACTCTGCATCCTGGACTGCGTTCAAGGAACCCTGAGCTCCAAGGGTTTGCAGGATTCAGGGTCTTTGGTTTAGGGGGTTGGGGGTTCCAGTCCCTCCGCCTCCCATATGGAAACCCTTCCCCACTTTCGTGGTGGGACCGCTCCTTCGCTGCTTGTGCGTCCGGCCCGCGCCTTGTCGGAATTTATGGTTTGGAGTTGGGATGTTCCCCCTTTATACTACCAGTCCCTTATAGGGATTATCATTGGGGATACATAAAGGACTGTTAGTATGAGGGGGAACATCTTAAGTTTGGGGGTTTGAGGGCCCCTGAGCGGACGCCAAGGTACACCGCCCGTTATATCCTGACGATGATGGGAATCTTTGCGGTGTACTGCGGCGCCTGGGCACCAGGAATGTGAGCGCATGCGGCGTCCCTTTCTGGTTGGTCATTTTGTGCGGATTCTTTTTGTTTGGGGCACTACGAAGCCCTCCCTAGACCCTAAACCCTAAACTTAAACCCTGAAACCCTAAAACCTTAAACCTTAACCCCAGCACACAAAAGCCCCAAACCCCACACCCTCAACGATAATTGGCAGCCCCATCTGGGGATTGGACGGCTGCTACTCGAACCCTAAGGACCCAAAGCCACCCTTTAGCCCAGATTTTCGGGTTCAGGGTTCGGGGTTTAGGGTTTGGGGTGTCGTGTTTGGGCCGTATTGGTGCACCCGCAAGATGAGTAATTGTAAGCGCTTGCGCGCGCCGCCTCGGCGTCACAAAATTCAGCATATGGGGGGCGGGAGTGTTGGGTTAGGGGGAAGGAGACCGGATCCGGGTCTGCTTGTTCCAGATGCTTCTCGGCAGGAAGCCGACGCGAACTTGGAGACCCCAAACCCCAAATGGATCCGATGCCTGTCAGCATCATCATCTGACCCTTATGTTTCATCTGGAAATCCTCCTTCCCGAAACCCTGACATAGTCTGTTGTCGCTACAGGTCGTCCGGAGTGCTTGAATGAAACCCACTCAAAGCTGAGGCTTCCTTTATAACGACTTCTTCTCCCTTGGCCTGACCCTCTTCCAGTCCCGTTGGACCGAGATCCCGGCGGATGCCCCACAGAGCCTTGGCTGAAGGCTTTTGGGGGTTTAGGGCGTATTTGGGGGACCTTCTTGTTTATCCCAAAACCCTAGACCCCCCAAAGCCACAAACCCTACAAGCTCCTAGGCCCTAAGCCCTTCAAGCGGCCGAGCACGTGTTGCCTCCTTCGGCCTTTCACCGCTAGGGTCTTTCCAGCGCAAAGCCTGGTTTAGGGCTGGGGTTACGTTTACAAGGCGCCTTATGTTGAAAAAAGACGGGTTTAACACACGGTAGACTAACCCATGAAGACAGGCAGTCAGAGACTACTGGGCATCCCAAGAAGTCCCCCAAAGAAGGGTCCTGCATTTAGATCTATCCCCAATTCAACCTTTTCAGCCCCGTGGCAGCTCCAGGCATCAGGTGGTCACCTTGCAGCCGAAGTTCGACAAGGAGCCTTTGAAGTGAAAAGGGGAGGGGGAGGTGGGAGGCGTTTAGGGTTTCGGGTTTCGGGCTTAGGGTTTTGGGTTTAGGAGAAACTGTTTGCATCCCAGGAGAACCAGGGTGGCATGGGCCCATACCCATTCGGCCTGGATCCAGCCTGGTGCCTCGGCATGTTGGAAGTATACGACGATATATCATAATATGTCATACTAAGATAGCGTAGTAGACGTGGCAAAAGCGCAAGAATGTCAAGAGAGGAGACGCAACATGAAGAAAAGCTCAAAAATTGATACTTCACATGACCAAGAACACAAAATCCTAGGACGACAGCCCGAGCTCTCTTAATCTGCACCCCCCGACGCCGCGAGTCAAGTAGCTGCTGACCCGTCGGAGGATAAAGCACCCCTGCGCCAAAGGCACGGAGCGCAGAATGAGCTGGTTTACCTCAACTCCATGAAGATGAAGACCTCTGTCGTCCTGGGGGTGGTGCAGATGTTCGTCGGCCTGTTGCTCCTGGGACCCATTAGAGGGAGGTTTCGGGATTACAAGGGCTCCTGTCGGGGTGCTTGTGGTGAGTACCTTCCTTGAGGATTTTTTCTTGAGGCGCGCTCTTTCCCTGGAAAAAAGAATGCCCCAAGGCTCCGCTTCGCAAATGCCCTCTACGAGAAGAACCGGGTGGACTTCTGGTGCGAATGCGCGCCCCGGAAGAGAGTTCTCGGGGTGGGGGGGGTGGTTGGGGGGGGGGGGGGGGAAGAGCCGTGCTTCAGGGTCGGTTCGGGGGCTTCGGGGTTGGAGGCTTCGAGGCCCGAAGTCCCTGGAGCCTGTGAAGTCCGAACTGCCTTCCAAGAAGGTCTTCCTCGGGTCTGCTATGAGCCCTAAGCATCCCGATGCCCCAGACCCTAAACTCTTGAACTCCTGAAACGCCTTAAGCCCTTCACCTTACAGGCCTTAGAAAAAGCCTGCGGAGCTTCTTGTTGTGGAGCCTTCCAGGTGCCGATGCTGGTCTTCATGCTCGGGTTCTTCGGCTTCATGGACTACATGAGCCCTGGCCGAAGAAATGGCGACACTGTGGGTAAGAAGTGGGGGATGGTAGGGGCTCAGTGGGTTGAGGGTTTTGCAGGGTTGATCCCCGCACCCGCACGTGTGAAGTCGGAGGGAGGCAGTTGAGGGAGTTCATGTGTTTGCGAAGGAGGCGACCCCAAGCCCCCCACTCTCCTTTTAACTCCGATGTTGAGTCCCTTGCCAGGATCCTATACAAGTGGGTCACGCCCATGCCCAATCCGCCCAGCATCATCAACTCCATGATCGCCGCGAAGCCGCAAGCCGCAGCTCTTCGAGGGGAGGTTTGTTTGTCAGTTGTGTGTTGGTTTTTTTGCTGGCTTGTTCTAAAGCATCCTGTGGGGCCACAGCCCCAGATGTTTGAATCCCACGTCCGTAGTCTCGCAAATGGAGGCTACGTGCTCTGAGGCCATGGCGATGTGGACGGAGGACCCGAACCCCATGTTTGGGAACGAGCTCCCGCCCTTTGGTGCTAAGATTTTATCAGAAAATCCTCGGCTGCTCAGTAGCTGCAGGATTGGGGCTGGTCAGGCCTCAAGAAGTGAATTGGGAGGGCAAGGGGCCTGGCTCCGGAGCAAAACCCTCTCGAGGGGATGTACACATCTCGGGAGCATGTCCACGACATCTCGCCTGCAAAGCAATGGAAGACGCAGACCCCCCCGAAGTGTCCCCCCAAAAGAACGAATCTCGGGAGGTAGGGTCTTCATCTGAATTCTGGGGGCAGCTGTGGGAACGTAAGAACTCTTAAGACGTTTATTGCAAAAGAGACCATGTCAACAAGCTTGTGTGGCCCGCAGCAAGCCTTTGTACGCCGAGGAAGCTGCTGATGGGGACCTGCATGCTGGCGGTGCCATGCATGCTGCGGCCAGCATGCACTAACAAGAGTCTTGGGGTTGAGCGCGCCGCGAAATTGGGGGGCTCTCTAGTGTGAAGAGTTATAGGGCCTTCTGGGGGGGGGGGGTTGTTTAGGAGAAGCTTGCCAAGGATTCCCAAGCCCGTCATCCTCCACATGAGGCACAAGGCGGGGCGCGCCCTCCTTGGAGCCCGGACCTCTCAAAAAGGCCAAAGACGGAAGCACGGACCGCCCACCCCCAAGAAAAGCCCCCTAAGTGCCCTTGGCCTCTTTGGGCCAGGCCAACCCTCCGATTCACTGCATGGGCCCGGGCGGCCTACGCGGTTTCGGCAGCCCGGCCCTCGGAGTTTTTTCTTGGGGTGCTTCGCCCCCCTTCACGCCCTCTGAGCCCGTAAACCCTCGAAACCCCCGAATTCTCCCTGACTTCCTCGTCGCAAGGTGGCCACCTCCCGCTGAGCCAGGACGAGGAGTCCCTCGTATCCCAGGAGGAGGACCGAGTTCCGAAAGCCGAAGCAAAACCCTAGAAGCCGTAGATACCCCAATTGAAAACTCTAAAAGCCTCTACCGCCAACACTTTGAGAAGCAATGTCTTAGAATCCATGTTCCGGTGCGCCCTCTTCTGGAGGCGCAGTTTAGTGCGCCGTCTGGCGGGCTCGGGGCATGCGCTGATCCTTTATTTAAAGGCTGACGCCGCTGCCGCCGACCCCCAAGATAAGGACGTCCGGGCACCGCCGGGCATCTTCCGGATGATCACCCAAAAAACACACAAGCCTGCTCTTGAGTGGCTCCCATGCATGGAAAGTAGCCAACATCTGTCGCCTTCCAAAACAACAAATTCGGCTGTTTTTGGTCCTTCTCCTGTGGGGGGGGCGGCTATTAAGGGGTAGGGAACACAAAACGCGTGGTCCCACCCGCTTGGCCGCCTTCCAAAACAACAAATTCGGTTGTTAGTTCGGTTGTTTTTGGTTGGGCGGCTAGGCAGGGGGGTAGGGGGGCGGGGGTAGGGGGGGGGGAGTAGGGGGGGGGGGGTAGGGGGGGGGGGAAGGGGGGTCCACCCACTTGGCCGCCTCCAAAACTGGTTATTTTTGGGGTGGGGGTGGCTAGGCAGGGGGTTGTTTTTGGCCTTTCTGTGTGTGGCTGCACCCTACCCTTCCCTCCCCCCCCCCTTCCCCCCTTCCCCCCCTACCCCCCTACCCCCACAAGAAAAGGGGTTTGTTTTGGAAGGCGGCCAAGTGGTGGTTGGCTGCACGGGGGTAAGGGGGGGGGAAGGGGGGAAGGGGGGAAGGGGGGGGGGTGCAACACAGGGGGCGGGAAGGGGGTTTGCAGGAAACCCAAAAACGCGTGAATGGTTTTTTGGCAGTTTTTTTGTGGGGGGGGGGGGGATAGGCAGGGGGGGTAGGGGGGCGGGGGGGTAGGGGGGGGGGGGTTGGGGAGAGGAGGGGCCAACACAAAACGCGGCCCTTTTCTTGGGGGGGCGGAGGCAGCGGGGGTAGGGGGGCGGGGGTAGGGCGGGGGGTAGGGGGCGGGGGGTTCCACCCACTTGGGGCGGCCAGGCAGGGGGGGTGGGGGTGGGGAGGCGGGGGTGTTTTTCTTGTGGGGAAGTCAGCAATGGGGGTGGGGGCGGGAGGGGAAGGGGGGAGTAAGGGGGGGACACAAAACGCGTGGTTCCACCCACTTGGCCGCCTTCCAAAACAACAAACTTTGTTATTTTTGGCCCTTTCTTGTGGGGGGGTGGCTGGGCAGGGCTGGGGGGGGGGGGGGGGGAGGGGGGTGGGGGGGGAGGGGGGGTAGGGGGGGGGACGGGGCGGGGGGAGGGGGGGGGGGGAATAGGTCAGGAGGGGAAGGGTTGGGGGGGGGGAAGGGGGGGTAGGGTGGAGCACAAAACCCATTTGGCCGCCTTCCAAAACAACAAACTTGATTGTTTTTGGCCCTTTTCTTGTGGGGGCGGCTAGGCAGGGGCGGGGGTTGGAGGGGGGGGGTTGGGGCGGTGTTGGCTGCACAAAACGTGTGGTTCCACCCATTTGGGGGGGGGGGGTGGCAGGGGGGGGGGGGGGGGGGGGGGGGGGGGGGGGGGGGGGGTGGCAACGGGGGGGGGGGTAGGGGGGGTTCGAGGGGGTAGGGGGGGGGGTCAACAAAAAACGCGCAGGTCCAGAAAAAAGGAAAAACGCGAGTGCAGGGAAGGGGCAGGCCGCGCAGTGCCGTGGGGAGAGGTAACTGCGGGTCCAGGGAGAAAAGTACGAGTCCAGCTTCTTGACGCCGACAAAGGGGGTCGGCGGATTAAGGTTGAGGGAAACGACATCTTCTAGATTCTTGCTCAGAAGCATGTGGGGGATCCGCTGAGTTCCTTCACGCGACTGCAGGAAGAGGAGGAGGAGGAGTTTGACATCACCGAGTGCGTCATCCATCAGGCCCCCCAGCTGAATGGCCAATGAACTGCCGAGCTCTATGCTCTTTCGTATGTCGCATTCCCCTCCATAGTAACGGCCCGTGGCTTAGTCACTTTGCGAGTTGTCTTATAAGGGCTATGCCCGGACAGGCCTCCGCCTGCAAACTCGCCTCTGTGAGGTCATCGAGACCATCGAGTACGTCCTGGGCACTGTGTCGCACACGGCTTCTTACCTCCGGCTGTGGGCGCTCTCCCTCGCGCACCAGCAGCCGCCCGGTGCTTGAGAGTCAGCTTTGAGCCTCCTTCCTTTTACCATATGAAGCAGGGTATAAATTGCTTTTACTGGTGAGTGTATATAAGGTTCCTTTTTCAATATTGGTGAGTGTATATATTGGGTGTCCTTTTGGGGATACAAGATACAAGAAACATATACCCTACTTCATATGGACACAACGAGAACGCCCCTCGAACCCCCGGACCCCACAAAGAAGAACAGCCAAGGCTGTCCCTGGTCTTCTTCGGCATGACGCTGCTGACTGGCATGGGTGCTCCGTTTCCGCTGTGGCTGGGCCGCTTTCTTCGCGGGGCTTTGGGGAGGGTTTGGGAACCGAGGGCTGCGGGTCATCTTCCTGAGAAGCAAAGCTGCAACTCCCTATGCCCAGAGAACTGTCCCAGTTAGGGGGTACCCTTTTTGGGGGTCTCTTTAAGGGGCTTCTGCCCCATTTTGGGTATAAACTGGGTGCCCCCTAGGCCCTGTTCTGGGAGATACCCATACATTGCAAAGGGAGCTCTCCCTCCAAAACAGCGCTCTCTCCTTCGAGGAACATCCTGGCCACCTACGTGGCCTTCTACTTCTGGTTCGCCTCCACGGTGGGCATCCTGCTCGGCATGGACGTCATGGAGCCTCGGGCCTCGCCATCTGAGCGGGTTTCGGAGGGCTTTCTCTCACCCCTGGAGTGTCTCCTTGTAGGAATGATGTTCCCCATGTTTGTGCTGAAGAAAGTCCCAAAAATGAGTATGAGCATTTCTTTCTTTTGTTTAATGGGTTCTGCTCCCCAAAAGAAGATGGCCTGGGGTTTGGTTTAAAGGGAGGTCTCCTTTCCAGGTTCAAACTGAGAGCAGAAGCGATCCGATCTGAGGAGTGCTTCCTGCACACTCTGCGCCTTCATTGGGCGCCTTGCTGGGCACTGTCGAGTTTAGGGGTTGAGGGTGGGGTTAGGGTTTAGGGTTTAGGGTTTAGGGTTTAGTGTTTAGGGCTCTTGGGGGTTAGGGCTTTTCGGGTTCAGGGCCTTTCGGGTTTGGGGTTTAGGGTTGCGACTAATACGGATGTCCGCTTTTTTCTCCCCATCGCGCTCGCAGTGAGCTCTTGTGAGGTGCTCCCAAGCGTACGATAACATCTACGTAGGGACGGCACCTACTGACAAGCAAACGCCAGGGAACGCCCAAAGTGTACCTTTCTGCACGGCGCAGTGACAGAGGAGCAGGACAACACAGACCTGCAAGAACGTCATGCCACTGCGGCAATATCAACTCGTTCGAAGAGCACCATATTGCGATGACAACTTGCAACTTTATGTGCATCCAGGTACGTGTAAAAGAAAGGGAGTTTTTGGTGAGGTGGAGTTCCAAAGCAAGTTCTACAAGGCGGATGGCTACGCGTTCACACCCTTCTGCCACAGAGACCTGGCAGTTCGATTTTTAGGGTTGAGTGCTTAGAAACTCGGGTATGCAAGTTGTCGACTAGAGCAAGGACCCGCTGAGCCCCCATATTGTGATACCCTGTCCTGAATTTTGATACTATTCTGGGCTTTAGAGGGCAGATTCTTCAAAATTGGATTTAGGCTGCCAAAGAACACACATGGCAAATCCAGGAGATCTCCTGCGCAAGGAGACGGACGACTAGCTCTCGCAGAAAAAGTAGCGTCCACGCCCTGAGCCTTCAGCCCAAAACCCCAAAACCCCTAAAACCCCGAACCCCAAAACCCCCTAAACCCCAAGCCTCAAAGCGCATGAAGGTAACACGCCTGCAGCAACCAGGAGTGTGCTCCGAGAGGCAAGCCCAATAAACTCCAAACCCCCAAGGCGGAACCCTAAATGGCCCAAACCCTTTTGCCTGAAACCTCAACCCTGCACCCGACCCCCTAACCCTAAGCCCTAAACCCTAAACCCTAAACCCTAAACCCTAAACCCTAAACCCCCAAAAGAATTAAGTGTTGGGCTTGCCTCCCTGTGCAAAAGCTCGGTGTCCAAGCGCTCGCAGTCCAGAGCGAAGCTCTGAAGGCTTGTCGGCGATCGATTCCACAGCCGGCCGGGTGCAGTTGGCCACAAAACAAAGCTCTGCCAGGGGGGAGGGGGGTGAGGGGGTAGGGGGGGGTAGGGGTTGAGGATTTCGTGGGCTTTTGCATCAGCTCCGAAGCCCCTCAGCTGACGTGCGGCGAGAAATGTCAAGTTTTTTCGGGCCCCTTTATGCTCGATATCCTCAACCGCAAGCTCTCGGTTTCCAGACCGAGCGGGAGCCGAGTCCTGAAACCAAAATCGCCGCATGCTCTCCTTTGATCTCTCCGTCATCTCTCGACCGGCTCAAGCGCGCACATGTGCTCTTGGCTCCATGCGGTCCCCTAGATTGTTCAAACTGTGCTTCCGATTGCATAGGATGCATAGGACGTAGCCTTATATGTCTGGTTCGCTTCAGAAAGGGTTCCTAACTCTGAATATTGTTGACGTATCCATCTTCGTCTGACAACTCAAGTACTGGCATTAACGGATGCTGGGTTTGGCAGTGGATGCCAGGGAGAATACGTTGTTGTAGGTGCCCAGCTTGCCGGCTTCTAGATCCCCAGGTCCCCCCGAGCTCAGCGGCCAAAGCTAACTCATGGTGATCTTTCCTTAGGCAAGATGTTCGCAGACACCCATGCCGGAGTTTCTTTCAGCATGGTGCGATGTTGTTTTTGGTCCCTTGTTGCATGTAAGTCAAAGGTTGTGAGCAGTTCCGGGAGATGCTTGCACCGCCACTCACCCCCCCCAGCACAGGCAGAGGCTCTGTTTGCTTCTCGGATGAGAGTGTCGCATGCTTTGGAGTCTTGACTTCATGGACCCCTCTTGCAGAGCAGCAGTCCTGATAGTTGTTGCTTTGCAAGTTGTTCTCCGAGAGAAATCAATGTCCCAGCCGTGGTGATGTCGCTGCACGACTGCATTTTGGCTTCAGAGTCAATCGGATCCGACAGCTGCCCGCCGCTTTTCTCTTTGCAGAAAGACTGCGCCGCCTCGCCATGTCTCCAGTCTCAGGGCTCGTCCTGCTTGCAGTCCTTCGAGCCAGCTCAGCGCAGCAGGCCGGGACGCTGAAGCAGGAAGGGAATCCCACCATATCGGTGAAGGAATGCACGAAGGCAGGGGGCTGCAGCACCAGGGACAAGAAGCTGGTGCTGGATGCGAACTGGCGCTGGATCCACACCACGCAGGGCTACACCAATTGCTACACGGGCAATCAATGGGACACGTCCATTTGCACGGATGGTGACACTTGTGCTCGCGACTGTGCGCTTGAGGGCGTGGATGCTCAGCAGTATCAGAATACCTACGGCATCACCAGCATCCCGGGGGGTGTGCGCCTTGGCTTCGTCACCGGCGCGAATGTTGGTTCAAGGCTCTTCCTCCTGGAGGATGATGACACCTATATGATGTTCAAGTTGAAGAACCGGGAGTTTGCCCTCGACGTGGATTCCTCACAGGTAGAGTGCGGGATGAACGGAGCCACGGACATGATTCAGTTTCAGCTCTTCAGGTGGATTTTGGGGGGGTAAGCCTCCGCAAGAGTCTTGGTGGCTGCATTGCTGTAGAACAAGCGCGGAAAGTATTGCCACGTCTAGGGGTTCAGGCATCAGACGTAGCCACAGGCACAGGCTTCTTGTGTGTGTGTGTGTGTGTGTGAAGTAGGCCACGGTGCTTAAGGACATAATAAGTGAAAGATTAGGCAACAAGTCTAAAGAGCTCAGAGGCTTCAGAGTGTCCTGCTTGCTTCAGAGTGTCTAGCAATTGAAGGAGCCATGTACTTCTCCGAGATGGCTGCGGACGGTGGCCGGGGAGTTGGAAACAACGCAGCCGGCGCCAAGTACGGCACCGGCTACTGCGACGCGCAGTGCCCGCACGACATCAAGTTCATCGGGGGCAAGGCCAACTCCGAGGATTGGAAGCCCAACCCCAAGGATTTCTCCAACAACATGGGCATCGGGCACTACGGGGCCTGCTGTGCCGAGATGGACATCTGGGAGGCAAACAAGATGGCCACTGCCTACACTCCCCACCCCTGCGACATCGACACTCCAGGGCAGTACATGTGCGAAGGCACGGAGTGCGGTGACAACGACAGCGGGGAGCGTTATGATGGAGTTTGTGACAAGGACGGCTGCGACATCAACCCGTTTCGAATGGGCAACAAGACCTTCTATGGCGCATCCCCGAACTTCGCCGTTGACTCCTCGAAGCCAATGACGGTGGTGACCCAGTTCCTCACCACGGACGGCACCGACCAGGGTGACCTGTCGGAAATCCGGCGCTTCTACATCCAGGATGGGAAAGTCTTTGAGAGTCCTCCCATCCCTATTTTGCCAGGAAACCCGGACTCCATCACCGACCAGATGTGTGAGGACAAGAAGGCCCTCTTCGGCGACGTCAACGATTTCAAGGAGAAGGGTGGCAACAAGGGCATGGGCGAATCGCTCGATCGCGGTCACGTCGCAGCCTTCTCACTTTGGGATGACGTGGACGTCAGCATGATGTGGCTCGACTCTTGCTTCCCCAGGGACAAGCCCTGCACGGACCCGGGAGTGCAGCGTGGCCTCTGCCAAGGCGAGCCGGAGAGCTTGCCCAGGAGCGTGCGCAGCGCCCATCCCGGTGGCTCCGTGACCTTCGCCAACGTGGCCTTCGGAGAGATTGGCACCACCCAGCCCATGTATCCCGTGCCGGCGGTGACGACCACCACCATGTCTACAACCATCGTCAAGTCCTGGATTCCGGTGGACGGTGGGGAGAGCCGTGCGTGCCGAGGGGGTGCTCCGGGTGACAACTCTGGCAGCTACTACACCGTCGTCAGCGGCCTTGCGGACGTGGACGCCTGCAAGGCCGAGTGTGTCGCGACTTCAGCTTGCCAAGGGATTGAGTTCTCGAAGGGGAGGTGTGAGGTGTGGACTCGGCCAGAGGGGATCCAGGCCTCCATCCCTCTCACCGGCTTCACCTGCCTGCGCTTCGGAGTTGAGGCGACGACCACAACGACAACGCTTGGCCCTGGCTGGGCCCCTGTCAACGGAGGCAGCGGCCAGGCGTGCAGAGGGGGCAGCCTCGGCGACAACTCTCCCAGCCACTACGTTGTGAAGACGGCCGCCAGCCTGGGGGAGTGCAGAGACATCTGTGAGCTCACGGCAGAATGCAAGGGTGTGGAGTTCTCAGGACAAAGATGTGAGGTGTGGGTCCGTCCGGAGGGTATTCAGGCCTCCAAGCCACTTCAAGGCTTCACGTGCCTGAGCTTTGACCGCCCGACCACGACCACCACGACCACGACGACGACAACCACAACCACAACAACCACAGCTTGCGCCGGCGCCTGGGCACAGTGTGGAGGGAACAACCACAAGGGCCCCACTTGCTGCACCTCCGGCTACACCTGCACCTTTGGGAACGAGTGGTACTCCCAGTGCAAGCCGAACGCGCAACTCATGCAGCTGTCTCAGACCGACACGGGCGTCGCGGGTGCGAAGAAGGGCTCCAAGCAGCGCTTCCTGGGCCCCAGCTTCGCGCAGGCCCGCGCCCGCACCGCGCGCGCTGCGGCCCACGCGGTGGAGCTCTGAGAGGGCTCCGATGTTGGCTCCGATGTTGGCTTTCTTCGTTTTTTTTGGCCTGCGGGTCAGGGAGTGCCAGTAAAGTCACCTGAGCACTTCGGACCTTTAGGCTGAGCTTTGTTTCTGCATAGGCATAGGGGCCTGAGCCCATGAAATTTAGGTCGTGGTACTCGGACCTGTCTCCTACAGCCCTCTTTGGGGAACGTCTTAATTCAAGAGGACATCCATTGCAATCTACTGTCACTGTGCCTAGCCGTACCTGCCGGCTACCTCCTCATCTTATGGGACGCGGCTCTCTTGCAAGTCCAGTGCTTGCTAAATCCACGAGCTTTCCCATCGAGCGTTCCAGCTGCCGTGTGAGATCCGAGATCAGGGCCCAAAGCAAGACATGCAGAGACTCCTAAATTCAGCAAAAGTTTTGCCTCTTGTTGAGATGCAATCGGAAGCGACGTGTTTAGATGTCCTTGTCTTGTGTGACCTTGTGTGAATTTCGGAGTTTTTGTGGCAGATCTCGGTTGTTCCGTGCGACATGCAGGGCAGCAGCAGCAAAAAGTCAGTCACGCAGTCGTGCTGCGAACTCTGTAGGTTTCTAGAAGTCCATCGAAACACGTGAATCCCAGCCTGCGGTCGACAAGAAATAAATGCCACGATGCCACGATGATGAAGTTTCCATGGCATACCTTGCACTGGAGGAGGAATCCCGAGTCCCGAAGCTAAAAGAGGGTGCAATGATGTGCAATGTCGATCCGGGCCGGGTCGCATGATCAGGAGCCCTGTGATGCCCTGCGATGCCTTGTGCCAGGCCAGTCACTGGAATCCTGTTGACGGCGTTGAGCAGCCCTTGCCCCGCGGCTGCATGTGCGGAGAGAAAGTGCTTGGGCCAAGGCCTGGGTCCCAGCTAGTTACGTGCCCAGGATTCGGAACTTATATAGTGGCTTCAATCTCTCTCGTGCAGTCAAGAGTGGAAGATGACATGCAACCAGACTCTTGTGACTTCATTTTAGGTACCATGTGGTTCTCCATGCAGAATCCTTTCTGACAGCCACACGAGTCCAATTTACTCCACTAACTAAGCTCCACGTCATCCTCGGAAGTCCCATCCACGCCACCCTCGGAAGTCCCAAGTTGTTGAAACACGAGCCAACGACTACCCTGAGCCTTCGACAATAAAGTCTTAAAGCTTACACCTTTGCATCCCCGCGCTGCAAGCATTCTAGCCATCGCACTCTTAACAAGCAGAGCTCAGGGAACATAGTAAGTAGGTTAGAATGAGTGTTCAGCGTACCCTAAGGTTATCCTACATAGGGCCCTACACACTTAACTAATTTTAACGCTACGCGACCCGCCTCGCCCCGGCCCAGCGCATCCGCGTGAGCAAGTCGCTGGACCCCAAGCAATAAGGGTTGGGTTTAGGGTTTCGGGTTCCGGGTTTATGGTTTAGGGTTTAGGGTTTAGGGTTGAGGGTTAGTTTAGGGTTGAGGGCTTATAGGGCTCAAGGTTTATGGTTTGGGGTTGAAGTTTTTCGGGCTTAGAGCTCAAGGTTCAAAATTCAGGGTTTAGACGGTTCGGCTTGGACAGGATTCGTAACCTAATGCTCACAGTTAGGGGTTTAATAGGGTTTAGGGTTTGGGGT
This sequence comes from Symbiodinium natans, assembly GCA_905221605.1. Lineage (NCBI taxonomy): Eukaryota > Dinophyceae > Suessiales > Symbiodiniaceae > Symbiodinium > Symbiodinium natans. The sequence continues at coordinate 198,832 of CAJNDS010000059.1, forward strand.
TTAGGGTTTGGGGTTTAGGGTTAAGGGTTTAGGGCTAAACCCTTTAGGCTAACCCTAAAGCCTATATGAGGTTGTAGAGGTTCGGTCAGGGTTGCTGAATGGTGTCGAGAGACCGAAACTTCAAGGCATGTTCCTGGTGACGGGGTTGGGGGGTGGGGGGGGGTGGGGCTGGCGGGGGGAAAATGGGGGGGGAGGGGGGGTGGGCACGGGGGGGCAGAAGGCCCCCCTGCCCCCCCCCTCCGGTCGGATTTGTCTGGTTGGCTTCCTTGGATGTCGCTATCGATCAGGCTGGTCTGGGAAGAGTGGCCAAGCTCCGGTTTGGCAAACTTTGCGTAATGCTTTCAAAAGATATCCATGCGAGTGGCCGGTGCACCGCGGACCTTTCAATCTCTGCCACTTGACTCTGTGACGGGTTCAGCTTTAGTTGGAGATACTGCCTTATGTGACATGTCTGCCTGTGTTTTCTTTCCTCTCAACCACGAGCGTCTTAAGGGTGTCAGTGCGCATGATGCGCAGCCATGCTTGCGTCCAATTCCAAGTCGCCCCTCCGGTCTTGCATGCTTTTGGCACTTCCGAGTAGTGGCAGGCGATTCTTGTGCCAAGTTCTTAAAAGTTTCCACTCCGACTTCTCGGGAGCTTTGGGAGCTTTGGGCATCAGCGGATATCTCGCCTCTCAACCCGCTTCTGAAACTCAGCATGTCGTTTTGCAGCCATACGCCCTGTGTGTTACTGTACGTTCCTGGCTTTTTTGGGGACTCAGCATGCCGGGTCGATCATGTGCAGCCCAACCCTTCGGTTGAAGTGAGGAGCCATAGAAGCCAAGTCTGGCGTGCTTTCAGCCCATTGGTGCGCAACTGGGTTGCCAAGCCCCCAACACGGCATGTCCTCCTCTTGAAGCACAGCTCCCAAGCATCGCAATTCCTACTCTCAGGTTAGGCCTAGGCTTAGGCTTGGGCGCCGCAGGCCTTCTTCAGTTGGTTCAAGGTAAAGCTGGCCTCGACAGGTGAAAAAAGGCTATTAACTGCAGATGGAGAGTTCTCTCAGGCATGTCGAGAGTTACCGTTGTAGGTGCCTTTGCTGTTCTAGGATGTCAGCGCGTTCCATGAACGCAGCGCGAGGACGCCGACCACTTCGCAGAAGCGTGGGGCTTTCTGAGGAAGCTCGGAAGCTCGAGGCTCCGCGGGTGTTCGCGGGCGACCTTCACATGCGCGTTGCCTTGGAAGCATCCCGGTCGAAGTGAACACAGCCTGTGTGCCCAGGCTGGCAGTCTTTTCAGCTTTCCCTAGTCCGCCAAGACAGTTTGGAGAGCGTCTTGATCTAGTGATTCATTCTGCCTTTGAAGGCGCAGGCCTGATGGAGTGTGCTTTGCGTCTTTATGTGTAGAGAGCCCGAAGACGGACCCTGAGGATCTTGCATGATGCGTGTGGATGCGTGTGGATGCGAGTGTGGGTGCGAGTGTGGATGCGAGTGTGGAGGCTGCCGCAGCTGCGGATGCCCTGTCTACTGAGTTAACTAGGCGCCCGCCAACTGTACAATCGCTTTTGCTCCGAGTCAGGTGCCCAGGTGCTCTGATGCATTGCTTAGACAGTATTTCTTCTGCCGAGCATGGGGCACGATCGAGGACACGAGGCTCCAGTGCAGAGAGCAATAGCTGCCCGCGCCGGGCTCTCTGACTTCTGTGCAGCTGAATGTTCCCTTACCGTTGTGTTCGTGTGGTAGCATGGCGCACGATGTGTTCTCTGCAACAGCTTGGCTTGTATAGAGAAACCTCCAGTCGGAGTGAACGGACGGTCCTGAGACGGTGACAGACCCACGCTCGGGACCTTTCCCCTCACGGGCAAGCTCGAGTGCCTGAAGTGCCACACATTCTCTGCAGGGGGAAGAGACGACCTCGGGCCAACACAAAACTGGTTTCTCCAGATGTGCAGCTAGATGCCCCGCCTTGCTTGCACAAGTGTTTTGTAGGCATGGGTTTCGCGCGCGATGTGCGGCCGAGATGCATGCGGAATATGCGGATGAGTGTGTGGGGGCTGTGCAGCTGCGAGTAAACTGGACATCCAACCTGCCTGAGCTGTGCAGCTGCATGAGTCAATCAAGTGCCCTGACAGATGATTTACACAACATCTATACCGAACGTGCCTGGCTCTCCGACTGCTGCGCGCTGGAATGTTCCCTTACACCCTTGTCTTCCCTGCCAAGTGATGCTGCGAGAGTGGCACTACCATGCCTCTGAAGCGTCGGGTTTCCCAAATTGGCTTGGGGGTCCCTGTAAGGGGAGTCTATTCAAGGGTATTAAAAGGGGGTACCCCTATTTTGAGAAATGCCCATGTGTTCTCTGCAACAGCTGTCAGCCTCCGAGGTAGAGCTCATGCTAGACTCCGCAGCCGCTCTCGCGCTGTGGTTCCCCTGTAGATGTGCAGCTGGATGCCCCATTGCACAAGTGTCTGGTGCATTTCTCCAGGGCTTTGCCAGGCAACGACCCAATCCGGAACTTAATCCGAAGATCTCACCTCCCTCCAGCTACACTGTATTCAGAGGCAACGTTTTCAGGCAGCGGCGCCTTGCGAAAGTTCTTTGTGTGCGCAGAAAACCAAATCAACAGAGAGCACGCGAAGTGCCACAACCAGCGTAGAGTGCTGCATTTTGCTACGCGGCTTTTACCAAGGCTTCTGAGTTGGAGAAATCTTCATTTGAACTTTCATTTGTGTTGTAGGGAGAAACGTTGTCCAGCCTTGTGACTGCGTCCGTCGCCGCGTGCTGCGGTGTGGAGTGGATGGTGTGGTTGGTTCGATAGACATGCGCAGAGCCGCCGCGTCTTTGCCGAGTCTTGAAAGTCCAAAACCTTATGCCTTACACCCTAAACCCTAAGCCCCAAACCCTAAACCCTAAACCCAAAACCCTGGGAGACCCGTGGGACTTGCCAAGCATGCAGCTCCGCAGCTCCACGGCGAAGGGGAGGGCCCTTGCATTCTGTGAGCAACAAAGCTGAGTCATCTTTAGTACTCTTTGCAAGTGGCTGCCGTGATTCGGCCGACGTGATGCCTGCATCCCTCACATCTTCTCCGTGGCGCTCTCCCCACCATCGCAAGTCCAAGGCCGCGTTGACCTTCGTCGTCACCGCTCCTCTCTTGCTTGATGAGATTTCAGGCAGTCCGCTCCTTTGCAGGAGGACTTTTGAACAAACCTTAACCCTAGGAACGGGAGACCATTGAGACCATCATTCGGGAGGGTGAGTTAGGGCCTTGACCTAAGTCCAAGAGATGCCTGGCCATGACGGTGGCATTGTTTTCCATCACGCCTCTGGTGTTCCTCGAGTGCGCGAGTGTGATGTACTCGATGTATTCGCTCTTGCAATCCCCAGTGCGGTCCCCAAGACCCACGGAGCCAGGGTTGACAAGAAGCACAAGAAGCACGTGCAAAAAACTCTCTGAAACAGCTGCCACCTTTCGGACCTTTCCTCGTGCTCATGTAGGACTCAGCCGCTTTTGCTCTCTAAATTGTCCAGCCCTGCCGGATGCCCCGTGCATTGTGTGCCCTGCTGGTGTTCGAGCCTGCCAAAGAGGCCGAGAAACTGACCCCGGCACATGTTGCACGAGAATGGCGCTTCAAGAGCCGCTTTCGCTCTCGGAGGTCCGTGAAAGGGCTCCAGCTGTGCAACATGCTGTGCTGGCGTGCCATTTGCCCTGCAGATGCCACATGACGGTGTCAAGATAATGGAGCACCATGTGATCACGTGATCTCTGAGCTGTCGCCTTTCCTTGTGGACACCTCTTGCCGCCGCTTTCGCCCTCGTTGTGTTCCCTCTTGTGCAGTCTGAAGCTCTAGCTCTTGCCGGCAAAAGGGAGACCCCAAATACTTGAATTCTCCACGTTTCTCTTCAAGTCAGTCCAACTCCCCGTAAAAGTGCGGCTGTTTCCCACTTCAGAAAATGATAGAAAATGCACGTGTTACTGGCTTACTCAGCATGTGCCCCAACGTTAACATTGGTGTCCGGTCATGCTTGGTCCTTGGGCATCGACCTCCACTGCGTCGCGCAGGGCGTCTTCGCAGGCCCGGGATCAAGGCATCGACGGAAACAACTCTGCCACGAGAGGATGCACACAAAAGGAACGGAAGGGATGCTGCCCTTGTCTTGTTCTTGGGAGCAGTGCGACAGGCAGCTGTTCCCCAGTCGTATGCTGACATGGCCGGCATGTTCCTTGCAAGTGCCAGCTGTTCGGTGGGCATCTGTGGAGGAAGCCTTGCGCTTGGCAGCGCCCGCTGCGTTGCTGCTAAGGGCCCTTCTTGGGTTCTCCATGCCCTCCATGTCGTCCATGTCCTCCACGGTTCGGGCGGAAGTTTCCAGGTGATCTTGAGCGGGCACTCGCTCGGCGTGAATGTGGCCCAGGCAGTGGCAGGGCACTTGGAGTGCATGGGCCTCCACGTGCTTGGCATTGTGGCCTTGGACCCACGCTCCACTCCAGCATCTCTCTGACAGGTAGTTCGGCTGCCAGCGTCCGCCTAGGGCCTGCCCAGTTGACGTGCGAGACGCCGTTCGTGCCCGTCTTGAAGCTGCCTCAAAGGAGGCTGCGCTTGAACTGTGAGATGATGAGAGATGCCACGGTAGCCATTGAGTCTGCGAAAATGCTGCTGGATCCCGAACGCCCGAGCAGATCCCGCAGGAAAAAAGGAAGTCAAGCTTGTTAAGAGGCTTGTGGCTGCTGTTCAACGTGTTTGGGCACGTATTCATAGTTCATGCCGCTCTAGCGGGTGTGGGACCTAGGTTGGTGGCTAGGGCAGCTGGGAGTTTTTTCTGGGTGCGCAGCCGTTCTATGCGCGAGCCCAAACCCAGCAAAACCTCGTCAAAGCCCCAAAGGCGAAGCCCAATGAGGTTCATGATGCGGCTGGAGGGTTCAGGAAGACTAAGGTTCACGGACTTTCAGATTTCGGGCCTTTAGCTCTTAAAAGTCCTCAGCCGCAAACTCGTAGGGTAGGGCTTTTGGGGTGTTTGGCGCACCAAACCGAAAGTAACAGAGACCTGTCAGGTAGCCTTTGCTGATCGTGTTTTCGCGGGCGCTGTTTCGATCGTTACAGCGTGGCCACCAAAGGATTTGTACCGCCGCATGCAGTTCAAGGTTCTCTTGCCAGCTGAGCTGTCATGTCATGCTCTCAGTTGTGCATGTGTGGGCCATTGCGGTTTGCTTGCATTTTATAGCATGCAGCACGGCTCAAGAGGGCTCAGTTGGAGTTGGAGTCAGTGTAGGGCCAGATGTCGGAGTGCCAGTTCATTGGATGGGCTGTCGACGGCGTGGGCTCTCGCAGTGGGCGATATACAGAAAGGCGTCGCAATGGTATGCCAATCAATGAGGCCAAGGGCGTTGCTGCGTATTTGAGAAGTGCATGAAAATCGGCGTTCTCAAAATTTTCCTTGAGCAGGCACAAGCCCTTTTTCGACGGGATATCAAGTACACAGTTAAGGAGGTGCACAGGAAGGCTGCGTCTGATGAAACGACCCTTGCTTGACACCGACTTAGTCTAAGTAGTAGATTGCTTGAAGCGTGACAGGCCGCGCAGCAGCGCAAGCAGCTTTGGAGCTTTCTGGAGGCTTGGCCCTTAAGCTGCGGTTGATGCGTGGGACCGTGGGACAGTGCTTAGAGAACCCGGCCAGGCCGTCCAAGAAGTCTTCTCTGCGTGCTGCTGCTGCTGCCCATTGCCTGCAACGGAAGAAGAGATCCAGGTCTGAGGTACGTGGGTCCAGGCCCGGCCTTGTTTTTAGACGATTGTTGTGGCTTGCTGTCGCCTTCAGGTTGGCTTTCAGGGGTCAGGGTTTGCTGCGCCCTTAGCGCCCTTAAAGTCATGTGTGATCTGGACCAGGACGAGTCAAATAATCGCCGCCGGCGCCAAGCTCGGCAGGGTGGTGTGCGGTATCGCGGCGCAGATCGGCTTTGATAGCTTCGCAGGAAAGTGGACAGGACCTGCGCCTTGGCCGCAGCGTGCGCGTGCGACAGCCGACCCGCCTCAAGCGCAGTTGCGTTTGATATGCGTGCCCTGCCTGCCTGAGGCCAGGCTTTGGCTCACCCAAGCAGGGCCGGACATCACCGTGTTGGCAAGGATCAGTGTGGAAGTGGCAGGCCTTCAGGTGAGCGCGAACCGGCGACACCCAGGGCATGGAGCACAACAATTCTATCCAGCAGGCTGAGTCGTTCAAGGCCGCAGGTCGCCCCAAGATGACCTAGGAGATTGAGGAGAAGGTCGTCGCATCAACCCTACAGATGACAGCTTGTACATCAGCCACGCGTTGACCCCTCGCATCAACCCTTCCGGCAAGTTCATCAAGGCCTGAGTGGCCGGAAGATACTGCAAGAGGAGGGGTGTTGCGGGATCCTTTGTGGTGGCACCTTCTACGGCAGCATTCCACCAACTGCCCACGTCTGCCGATAGCCATGCCCGTGATCAACTGCGCTGTTTCGTGTGGCTGTCCTATGCCTTATGCCATCCGTGTGGCCAAACGTGCTCCGCGGAGACCTACCACAGCGAGAAGGGTAGCCTCACTGTCGACTGTGTCACCCAGTTACTCAAGATTGCTGCCGCTCGGTCGTGAAGTCGTGAACCCTACACCAAGGACAGCATTAAGTTCTTGCAAGGGCAGCTCAGAAAGATTCCGTGAAGGGCAACGTTTACCTCAGAAAGTGGGCGGACGAAGTGTCGGGCAGCTCAGAAACTTGGATTGCTCCTTGCTTCCCTGCGCAATGCCCGCTCGATGAGCAGAGCCGAGGGTCCTTTGACGGCTCGTGTGAACGACCTTCCGCTGAGAGTCAAAAAGGTCGTTCTGTAACCAGCCAAACAGGTATCGCGCGCCCTCGCTTTTCAGACCTTGTTACGAGAGCGTTCGCCCGTCTGCTTCGGTGGCATCTGGCTTTCATTTCATGCTTGCGCGCGCTCGCAGGTTAGTGAAAGCAAATGGTCATTTGAGGAAACGCGCGCGATTAGGCACGCTCAATGAAGCATGGCGATGATGGCAGCGAAATCTCCGACCTCCCGGAAGAAGAACTCCTCCACTTGGAGGCTGCAGATCCAGCGCCGCTTCGGCTTAAAGACCGCAACATCAATTCGTGCTTTTTTTGTGCACGTTCTTGCGTTGTTTGCTACGGAGGCCTCCATTTTGGATCCGACTGCGCTGCTTCTTTTGCTGGCTGTGCGATATACTTCGTTGGGGCCCCGGAGGGCTGCGTTCGAATGAACAATCAACAATCAACCATCAACAGTCAACAGTCAACAATCAACAATCAGCATTCAACCATCAACACTCAACAATCAACAATCACCAGCCGACAACTAACAGCCAGCCGCCAACAACCAACAACCAACAACCAACAACCAACAACCAACAACCAACAACCAACAACCAACAGCCAAGCCAACAGCCAACAGCCAACAGCCAACAGCCAACAGCCAACAGCCAACAGCCAACAGCCAACAGCCAACAGCCAACAGCCAACAGCCAACAGCCAACAGCCAACAACAAGCAGCCAGCAGCCAGCAGCCAGCAGCAGGCAGCCAACAACCAACAACCAACAACCAACAACCCCATAAACCAACAACCAGCAGCCAGCGGCAACCAGCAACAGCCAGCAACAACCATCAACAACAATACTCAACAACAACAACAAACAACAGCAACAACAACAGCAACAACAACAACAACAACAACAACAACAACAACAGCAGCAGCAGCAACAACAACAACGACAACGACAACGACAGCGACAACGACAACGACAACGACAACCACAACAACAACAGCAACAACAACAACAACACCAACGACGACAACGACAACAACAACAACAACAACAACAACAACAACAACAACACCAACGACGACAACGACAACGACAACGACAACGACAACGACAACGACAACGACAACGACAACGACAACAACAACAGCAACAGCAACAGCAACAGCAACAGCAACAGCAACAGCAACAGCAACAGCAACAGCAACAGCAACAGCAACAGCAACAGCAACAGCAACAGCAACAGCAACAGCAACAGCAACAGCAACAGCAACAGCAACAGCAACAGCAACAGCAACAGCACCAGCAGCAGCAGCAGCAGCAGCAGCAGCAGCAGCAGCAGCAGCAACAGCAACAGCAACAGCAACAGCAACAACTGCAACAGCAACCGCAACAGCAACAGCAACAGCAACAGCAACAGCAACAGCAACAGCAACAGCAACAGCAACAGCAACAGCAACAGCAACAGCAACAGCAACAGCAACAGCAACAGCAACAGCAACAGCAAAAGAAACAGCAACAGCAACAGCAACAGCAACAGCAACAACAAAAAAACAGCAACAGCAACCAGCAACAGCAACAGCAACAAGGCAACAGCAACAGCACCAGCAACAGCAACCGGCAACAGCAACAGCAACAGCAACAGAAACAGAAACAGCAACAGAAACAGCAACCAGCAACAGCAACAGCAACCTGCAACAGCACAGCAACAGCAACAGCAACAGCAACAGCAACAGCAACAGCAACAGCAACAGCAACAGCAACAGCAACAGCAACAGCAACAGCAACAGCAACAGCAACAGCAACAGCAACAGCAACAGCAACAGCAACAGCAAAAGCAACAGCAACAGCAACAGCAACAGCAACAGCAACAGCAACAGCAACAGCAAC
>CAJNDS010000059.1:212500-243313 GCA_905221605.1 Symbiodinium natans
TCGTCACCTGGGGTGACCAACGTATGGGTGGTGACAGCGCCCCAGTTCAGCAAGCCTTGCAATCAGTGGTGCGGGTCTATGCTTGCTTTACAGCATTTGCAGCTTTGCTGGCGGACGGCCGTGTCGTCACCTGGGGCTCTGCGGATGGTGGCGGCGACAGTAGCATGGTGCAAGCGCAGCTGCAGGATGTCAAGGATATTGCCGCTTCTCAGCAGGCCTTTGCAGCTCTCCGGTCAGATGGCTCTGTCGTGACGTGGGGCCGTGGTGACCTCGGAGGCGACAGCCGTGCTGTGCAAGATCAGCTTCGAGACGTGCAGAAGCTGGTAGCCACGCAAGGTTCTTTCTGCGCACTTCTGCAAGGTGGCAGAGTTGTGACGTGGGGACGCCCGGACTTTGGTGGTGATAGCAGCGATGTTCAAGATCGGCTGAGGCATGTGAGGGACATTCACGCAGACATGTTCACGTTTTGCGCCACTCTCTCCAACGGCGAGCTGCTTGTTTGGGGTTCCTGGCGCCTGTACGGTAAAGTTCGCTTTTTGGTAAACCCCCGGGAGGAGCTTGCAAGCTTCCGCGATTTTGACTACTTGCCACCCCCGTCGCTGGAATGTCGTGCTCCAAATGTCTGGACTGACTCACGCTCGGCAAATTCGGCTCAGGATTTTGAACATTTCGGGTCTAGGGATCCCTCTACGGATCCCTCCGGATCCCCAAGAAGTGGGGGTTTGGAGGATGCCTGGGACTCGGACTAGAGGAGGCATTCGTGTCTAGGGGCTGTGTACAGGGTGTAGCCCATCTTGAGCCCCATATACCGCCGCCTTGAGGGCCCCTGGGTCCCTGACGACGCTCCATCTTCGACTCTTGCGATGGCGTCGCGCGGTATTCTCGGGATCAAAAGGGAGCCCAATGGAATGAGCTGCAGCGCCCAGCAAAGAAGACAGTTCTGTGACGTTCTGTGCTCAGATGGCGTCAGGCAGCGGGCCTTCGAGGTCGCTGATGCCGCCGACCTCGCAGGCGCTGCAGTTGATGGTAGTTTGATGGTGTTCCGCGTACGCGCAGTCGGTTTGGCCTGAGGTGCATGTGCTTGGCAAGGTGTCTGTGGAAACAACTGGAATCTTTTTCAACAGGCGCTAGGCCCGCTAGTCACTAGGCGTCTGGACTGAATGCAGGGCATCATGCAATCTAGAACGCATAAGCATTCCTTCCATAGCACCTGTGTTCTGTGTTCTGTGTTTGGTGCACAAGCCCTGCAATGTGGTGCTGCGCCCACACGCTGAAGGTGATCGTCGGTGTTCACACGACTCCGAGGGGTCGTGTGCTCTGGACGAGGCTCAGCATTTACTGTGCGTGCTTGGGGGTTTACTCTAGGGCATTGATCGGGTGCCCTTTTGCGCCTAAAACCCGCAGCCCCAAATGCCTAAATGAGCCCTCAAGAAGCCCTCAGATATCCACTCAACACCCTAAACTGCCTCCTTAACCCCCAAAAAACAATAGCCATCAAAGCCCCCCCGGAAATCCTAAAAAGACCCTAAGCCGCACTGCCCCACACCCTCGAGCCGATGAGCCGCTCCCTGAACCCTGAAGTCGAGGGAGGGCAGGGGTTTAGGGTGTTTGGGGGGTTTCCGGGGTTTTAGGAGTTTTCGGTTTTTTTTTTTAGGGTTTTAGGGGGTTAGGGTTTCGGGGTTAAGGGGCTGGGGGGTTAGGGGGTTTGGGGGTTTTCCGGAAGTCCCCAGTTGATGAAGCCCGAGCGAGCGCACCCCGCACACCCTGGGTTTTTTGGTAATGTTGCACCCGCAATATTCTAGGGGGACGCGATTACGAAAAGTTTTTTTCGGATACTCCGGATTTTGGCCTTTGTTTGGGGAGACACTAGAAGACTTTTTGACCCCTTCCCTGCCTGACTGTTTGGGTTTTTGTTTATTCAGGGTCACCCCTCGACTTTTTTTTTTTGGGGGGGGGGGGGGGGTAAACTTACTATAGCAGGTCCAACATTAGGGGTGTAGCCTGCTGACTAAGTTCCCTTGGCCTTCGAGAAGACCTCCTTGGCCACCGGAACTCGTCAAGGTCTCCGAATCCTCGGAGTCTGAAGTCTTTGAGCGAAACCAAAAAACTGCAACCGCTGGAAGCGTTTTGCTGAAAAACCTTCAACGCCGTGACCTTCTGGATCCTGGTCCCAGACGCCGAACCCATCCCTAGCAAAGCCGCGAAGCCCTCAAGCAATCCTGAAAGGCTTGGATCACAACCTGCATTTTTTTCAAATATCTCAAGAGTGTCCCAGTGAGGCAGACTTTGAGCTCCAGACATCGCCGCGCATCTGAGCGGCAGCTTGGGCTCCTGGCCTTGCAAACGGGGTCGTTCGGAGAGCCTGAGCAGCCCGGACTGAACTCTGCCTCTGACGCCTGAGCAGCGCCTGCAGAAACGAGGTCGTCAGATTGGCCTGTTGGAATGCAGATGAATGCAGGGTTTCAGTCGTCTGTGAAGGCATTTATCCCCTTAGACTTGAGGTCGTGTAAACAATGTGGCGTTTGCCTATGCAACTCTGTTGCAGTGCGTGTCTCTAGCACATCCACAACCTTCGCGGTCTCCATGGCGCACCCATGATGACGACAGAGTGCTCAGATCGGGTTGTTGGGGGCCTGGGGCCTGAAGTTGAGCCACCCTAACCTTTTAGGGACAGCCTAAAGAGCCATGAAAACGGTTTGTCATGTTCGGTTTGCAGAGGTTTCTTGTCGACTTTCAACAGGACTCTGTTCCCTTGTCTCTTCTCGGTTCAAGCTTCGAGGATGTTGGCAGCTACAATTCGTGTGGGGTTGACATGCCTTTTATTGCTTTCCGTCTTGTTATATAAACTTCCCCCCCCCCCCCCCCCCCCGCGCGGTCTCGTGGTCTCGCCACCGCCCTCGCCGTGATGTCGCTTGGAGGGCGGCGCTTGCCGAAGCAGCGCGCGGGGCCCGGGAAGCGCAGCCTTGGAGTGGTTTTGGTATCGGGAGTGCTCGTAGTCCTGGCAACTTCGAAGCTCGCACTGGCTTTCGCGAATGGGGCCACGGCTGGTGCCCACGCAGGCAGACGGCCACGGCCTGCAATGCTTGCAGAGACCCAGGTGACAGAGAGACCGGCCACAGCGGTTAAGGCCGCCGAAGTGGACGAAGAGAATCCACGGAAACATGGGCTGGCACTGATGCTGGACGAAGGCACGCGTAAGAGCCACAGCATGGCGGAGAACACCCAGTTCGTGACGGGGTTCTTCAAAGGCCTGGGAAACCGCGACTCCTTCGCGCAGCTGGTAACATCGCTTTATTTCATCTACCAGGCCATGGAAGAATCCTTTCAGAGTTCTGCAGATGCCGGCGTTCGGCATTTGGACTTCCAGCAGCTGCGCCGGGTCGCTGCGATCGAGGAGGACCCTTCGTGGTACGACAGCTAGTCCCTATAGATGTACCTCACAGCTTGTTGAACCGTAAGAAATAATCAAATCACGAACGTATGTGTGGAGCCTGAAATTGGGTTCCTTCGGGCCCAGACAGATGAGGACCTGGCATATTTTTACGGCCCCAACTGGCGCCAGCAACTTCGGCCGTCTGCAGCCGCGGCGCGCTACTGCGAGCGCATTCGCCAGGTCGCTGCCGAGAATCCCCAGCTTCTCATCGCCCACCAGTACACAAGGCACCTGGATGACTTATGAAGGGTTCGGGGTCGAGGATTCACGAATGTGGAGGTTGAGGGCTTTAATTCGGGTTGCCATGCCAGGTACCTGGGCACTTTGCTTCTGAAGGGTTTTGGCTTCAGAGTTTAGCGCCTGGGGCATGCGTTTGGGATTGATAGGGTCCAGGGCTCAGGACTTAGAGAGCGCGGAGCTTTAAGAATAGTCTGCAAGGTACCTGGGCGACTTGTTCGGTGGCCAGATGATGGGTGGCATGGCGGAGAGCTCCTTGGGCCTCGAAGATGGCCGGGGCACCTCCTTCTACCGCTTTCCCCAGATCCCGGACACGAAGGCCTTCATCACGGAGTGGTACAGGGAGCTGAACAGCCTGCAGCTGAGCTGTGAGGAGAAGGAGGCCATCGTTGAAGAGGCCAACCTCGTCTTTCGGCTCAACATCGACATCCTGGAGGAGTTGGATGGGTCGCCTCTTGCGGCGGCCTGGCAGCTGCTGTCCTCCTTCTTGCGGACCAAACTGGGCCTGGCCTAGCTGACTGGCCACAGTTCATATGCTTCTTCTCAGGTTTCTGCTTGTACAGCCCAGGCGTTTGCCAACGTCGGTCTTGCCGAAATATTGCGCAGGACCCTTGCAGAACGACGTGACGTGAAGTTTTCGGGGTTGCCGTTCGCTCTGGAAACGCTCCCCCCCTTGATTTTCTGCGGCAGGCTGTGTACAGCGATTTTCGTGTGCCGCAGAGGGCGTTGAGATCTCTGCAGGCAGGAGCAGCGTGCCTTGCAAGGAAGTGGCATAGCAGGAATAAACCGATGAGCCCACGAAGCACAACACCTCCGACTGGGAGTATACCGGAAACCGCCCTAACGCCCGGCCCAGTCATCCATCCTACTCCGGACTAGACGCAGGCTGCCTTCACTTCGACTGAATGGGCTGCGCGTGATGCGTGCGGAGTCAACAGTCCAAGCGAAGAATGTACAGGAACACACCCGAACCCCAAAATCGACAAAGCAAAAAACGCCGAAACCTGTTGTCATATTTCTATCCGGGAAGCTGGCCAGAGAAACAAAGAACAGGTCCGACAGGTCCCATCGAAAAAAATCTGCGAGACCCAAAGCGCGGAAGGGCCGAACCCCACCCAGCGACTTGAGGGCTGTAGCTTCTACGACCAACCTGGTTTCTGTATGCGTCGCCATGTTTTGGCTCCTGCTTGCTGTCTTCACAAGTCTTCGTTGTGTGAGTCGCATGTTTCGGGACCGATGCAGACTGATGCTTCTCCCAGCCACGATGTCCCAAAGCAAGCAGCAAGCTTCAGCAAGACATGAAGCGGACAAGGACCGCAACACAGGTAGCTGATTGAGACGGGTAGTTGCCTAGTTGCCATGGCTCTCCTCACTGAGGTACTTTTTGATGACAGCCACGAAGCATGTAGTTTGTTTGAGATGCTTGACTTCCTGACATGCCGGATTCTGCAGACTTCGACAGTAGTGGATGCGCAGTAGAAACGTGCTTGCACATCTGCATCACCAATCTCGAGACCCGAAGAGCCACCCGACTGGAAGGCATTTGTTCCCGGTGCGGCACCTCCATCGCTGCCTGTCGCGAGGCTGGGGCACTCCATCAGCCTGCAGCAAGCAGCAAACTTTCCAAGCCACAACGACCTCATCGAACACCCCCTAATCGTGAGAAAACCGTTGAGTCCCCGGAAGGCCTTGCAGTCACCCAAAGCCCTGGCCCCGAGCCCTGTGCCGCCCGAAAGCCTGAGCCTCAAATTCCCACCCGAGGGCCATGGTCACATGGTCAGACACTCAAGATACCCGACAACCTATACGCCCGTTTTACAGGCCGGCAGGCAAAAACTAGGATTCCTGGGCCTGGACTTCAAGAAGCCTCCCAAACTCCCCAAACTAAGAGCCCTAATCCCTAAAACCCTAAACCCCAAACCCTAAACCCGAAACCCCAAACCCTAAACCCTAAACCCCAAACCTTAGACCCCAAGCCCGAAACCCTAAACCTTAAACCCTAAACCCTAAACCCCTAAACCCCTAAACCCTAAACCCCAAACCCCTAAACCCCTAAACCCTGAACCAGGCTCGCCGCAGCTCCCGGCAGGGCCACCCGTGCTCCGGAGCGAGGCCGGAGCCACAGGGGCCCACTCCAAGGGAGAGGGCCTTGGAGTTTGGGTGTGGGAGGTTTAGGGTTTAGGGGTGGCAGGGTGCCAGGCCTTCAAGGGTTCCAGGGCTTAGGGGTTGAGGCGAGCTTCGGCTTTGGAGGGGTTCCGAACCTTGAGGGCCTTGAAGCTTAGGGTCGAGGGTGGGCTGATCTAGAGTTTCTAGGGTGCCCGAAACATCGAAGGGCCCGAAAAATCTGACCTCTAACCCCAAAGATGTGTCAGTCCAAAGCAGCATCCTCACGGTGCCAGCCTGTAGTTGAGAGCGATGATCGTACCAGGGAAACCCGAAACCCGAAACCCGAAGGCCTAAACCCTAAAACCCTGAAACCCTGAACTCAGTCTAAACTCCGAGCCACATCCGTGAAACGTGGCCGGGAGCGGTGAATGCCGCTACCCCCGAAGCATCCCGAAGCCCGAAACCCTCAACTTCCTCCAAGAGCTTTTTCTCCTGGATCAAGGTACGCCATGGACGCTGGCGGCGGCCGCTTCGGCTCTTGCAGCGGGCGTTGCGGTGAAGAGGCAGCGCTTGGGGGTTTAGGGTTTAGGGTTGCAAGGTAAAGCATGCCCATCATGAGCAACGTAGCAAGAGCCTTGCAGCCCTGGCAGTAGATCACATGATCACATCGCAGAGCTCTCGGCGTCTCCTGCCCACGTGTTTGCAAACCGTGGCTGACGGAACAACCTAAGCCCTACACCCAAAACGCCCGAACTCCACCCACCGAATCTGATGGTTCAGATCGCGATATGGTTCATGTTAAATCAGGTTACTGCACTTCACACACATCGCGTTAAACAACCTGTGCGGCATCATCCTTGCAGGAATTCTCGGCAGGGAAAGTGAGGCTACAGCAGACCCTACACAGTCTACACGGCTTCTTCCCCTTGGAAGAATCCGTCAGCGCATCCGTCAAGCCCCTACGATCCGAAGTCCTCCCCACATTCTGCACCCCCCACCCGAATCCCGACCACCGCACGCTAGAACCTCATCCGAAAACTCCCAAGACAAGTCCACAACACACCCTTAGGTTCAGGGCTTTAGGGTTTTGAGGCCTTTGAGGTTGGATCTTATGAGGGTGTGCCGGTTGAACCACAGCAACGCAGCCAGGCGGGCCACGCGTGCGAGCGCTGGGGCCAGGACGGCCAGCACCCCCAGTCATGAGGTGGTTGGTCTTTAGGGGGTTTTCTGGGGTTGTATGTAAAGGCTACGCCCTAATTAAACAAATCCCCAACCAAAGGGTTGTCGGATTCTTGGGGTTTGGGGAGTGGTTTGGTTTGGAAGACGCGGCTGATGGGGTGGTTTTCTTTTGGAGTTTGGAAAACAATTCTCCTGTTCACTTCCCTGAAACCTAAACCTTTAGAGCCCCGAGGCGCACAAGCGCCAATTTGTAAAACCCTGAAAGCCCCCCCCCCCCCCCAAAAAAAAAAACAAGCAATTATAAGAACATGTGTATGTATGTATGTATGCATGCATGCATTGTTGTGTGTGTCTGTGTCTGTGTCTATATATATATATATATATATGTCAACCCCAGGGGGGGGCCGCCACCTTGCACCTTAAATCGCTCGTTCTGCAAAAGGCCGTCGGCATGGGCGCCGAGGCCGGACTGTTGAAGCCTTTGCCCCAGAGCTCGGGGCGCTTGGAGGGGTTGAATCGGGTTTAGGGTTTAGGGTTTAGGGTTTAGGGTTTAGGGTTTAGTGTTTAGGGTTTAGGGTTTAGGGTTTAGGGTAGGAACGCTTCAGGGCTCTGGTGCTCTTGCAAGAGTGCGAGGGTGGGAAACGAAGATTGGGGGAGGCGGGGAAGAAGAGGTGCAAGGGGGTCTTTGGGCCTTGAGAGTTTGGGTTCTGGTGGCGTTTCAGAGCTTTGGGGGGCTTAACGGGGCTCTGGGGGTTTCTTGGGCTTCAACGGTTTTTTCGGGCTCTGGGGTTTGAGGCCCTAAAGGGCTTCAGGGTTTAACGAGGCTCTTGTGTAAGCTTACAGCCAAAGCCAAGAGTCTGCACATAATGGCACAGCCTGGCACCACAGTGGCATATGAAGCGCTGAGAAGGCTTTACAACGCAGGCTCGGTGGTGTGGTTCCTGGTGGGCGCACAGGAAGTGTCTGAGAACTGATCATAGCACTTGATCTTCTGCAATGCACATCATGCTGTTGACGAGCTTTTTGGAAGCTGCCTTAAGCCAGCACTTGGACCTCCAAGCTGAGATTGCCGCGTATACCCTGCGCCTGCACTGTAGTTCCTTGTACACCCTGTAGTCGCCCCCCCCGCCCCCCAGGAAGAATCGCAAGAAGATGCGCGAGATGGAGGTGGAGATGATGGAGCCGGGACGCCCTGAAGGTTTGGAGGTTCTAGGCTTCTACGGAAGCTTTAATGAGGCTTTACTCGGAGGCTTATAGGACAAAAACTCGAGCACGCGTGGTTCTGAACGGGTTTTTCTCGAACTCAAGCACCTCTTGGAGCCCCTGAGTGCACATCGCTCCGAGGGGCGCGCTGAAGACGCTCTTCGCGCGGATGGATGAGCCCGACATCTACAAGGCCCCCCCCCGCCCCAAGGGGCTTGCAAGCTTTGAGGGCGATGGAGAGAGCTCCATATCTAACCCTAAACCCTAAACCCTAAACCAGGGCGGCGCTCAAGCCCTTCGACCTCGATGGCGCAAGCCGACCCAGGTCGCTCGCCCGCCTCCCACAGCATGGGGGTCAGCAGCGCCCACGTCCTGATCCCCTATTTTCGTAATTAGCATCTTTAGGGGGGTACCCCCAGGGCCCCAGCCCAGGGGGTCCCGGACCCCCCGCCAGAGGGGCCTCTCGCCTCCCCCCCTTTTTTGGTTCCTGCCTCCTCTGACTCCCTGCCCGAACCCTAAAGTGCCTTGCCCAACCCGAACCTTGCTGGCACCTCCTGCAACCCTCCCTAAAACTGCCTCCCGACCCCTGAATTGAAACTGAATAAGTTTTTAGAAGTGGACTGTTGTCTGAGTTTAGGCCTAAACCCTAAAAGGAATCGGTTTGGGTGGCTTTGCCGCCGTGGGGTGGGAGAAAAGTGTTAGATGGCCCTCCGCAATCGGGCCAAAGCTGCTCTTCGCACCTCACGAAGCTTTCGAGCTTGGTGCGAAACCTAACCTTCACAGCATCTACGCCCTATCACAGCAAACCTTCAACCCTAAACTTTAAACCCTAAACCCCAAATCCTAAACCCTAAGCCCTAAACCCTAAACCCCAAACCCGCCTCAGGTGCGAGAGATCCTCATGCGCTTGGCGAAGACCAACCCACGGCCCAATCAAAGCTTGGCAGGGGCCCGGCGCCCGAGCATGCAGGGGGTTTAGGGTTTAGGGTTTAGGGTTTAGGGTTTCGGGTTTCGGGTTTAGGGTTTCGGGTTAGGGGTGCAGGGAATGCAGAGGGAACGAATTCACCATGCATCTAGTGCATAGTTTATATAGCGTGCTATAAATATCATGAAGTGGTGGCATTCCACCAATACCATCATCATCACCAGCGGGCAATGAACTTGGTCCATTTGCTGGAGATGGTGGTAAGTCACATCCATTAATTGTAGCTCAGGGTTTTGAAGGATTTTGGGAGGGCTCAGAACCCTATAGCTTCCCAACCGGATTGTTTAGGCCCTCACCTGCCCCTTTTTCCTGGACAACGCGCCCGAGAACCCATTCAGACCCTTCCTGGTTGGAGACCCGATCCTTCGTAATTTCCAAAGAACACCATCTGACCAGGTGTTGTTAATGCAAGGGGCGGGGAGTCAAAACGAAAAGCCGATTTAGCTGATCCTTGCTATCATGGTTAGTGCCGGAGAGTTGTTTTTGGATGGGGTCGTGCAAAAACAAGAGAACCCAACAGTTAAACATTCGCGAAGGAATAAAGCACCTGAACCGTAAATAACTGAACACGACATCCCAAAGACCTAAGTCCTGTAACAACTCGACGAGCGCCGCGAGAAGGACTGGATCATCTTCTGGGCCTCACGAGAGGGGTGCAAGAGCCTCGGGTAGGGCAACGGCCGAGGGGGGGGGGGGTTGAGGAGGGAAGGATTCGGGCTTCCTAAACCCCCCGAAGGGGCTCAGTCGAGGCCCCTGCGGATTTTTGTGTTGTGATTTCAGAGTTACGAGAGGGCCACCCCAATACAAAAAGTCTTCCGCAGTTTTTTAGGGCTTAGGGTTTACGAGCGCGATGCTTCCGAACAGCAAGCTCTGATCTCGACACTTAGCGCTGCAAGGCATCGACAAGCTCTTCGGCACTGGCATGACAGACGAGGGCTGGTGGATGCAGATGCAGGACACGTCTGCGGCACACGGTCTTAGGCACCGCTGCTTTGTCGAGCGGGGGTTGTGCAGCAATCCTTGGATGCATTTTTCAGGAGTACCTGCTCCGCTTCGGAAAGAAGAAGGAAGGCCTCTCTTAAGCCATGGGGAGCACTTGGAGTTTTTTCGCTCGGGGCTTGTAAATTCTGGGGGATCCTTTTTTCGAGTGCCGCTTTTTGCGGATAAGAAGACCAGAATGGAGACTCATCGCTCGTTTATTGGCTGTTCCCTTCTTAGAGAGCAGGTCGGGTCTGCGAAGCCATCGAGATCATCCGCCACCTGGCCGAATCGGAGATGGCCTTGAAAGGATCCTGAAAGTATGCTGAAAACGATACGCACTGGATACGCAGCTCCTTGACACCCCACTTGAGGAAAGCTTAAAGACTCCAAAGCTAAGGCCCCTGAAGTCCCTAAAGGCCCCTGGAAAAGCCCTGATCTCCCCAGGAAAAGTGGGGCCTTTCCCGAACCAGTCGAACTGCCGCCGGCTCGGTGTCTGAGGGGCTCATCTCTTAAGGGAGCTAGCACTGTTCTCCCGTCATAGCCGTGGCCATCAAGTTGGTGCTCGGATGAGCCCAGGCCCATGTGTTGCATGCGTCTTAAGTGGGTTGCTGCCAAGATGCGTGTGCTGTCTTGATGGGTGCCTCTCTCATGGGAGCGGGTTGCGTCGTCTTGAACACCTTCATTAAGGACGCGCGGGTCACGGCTGTAGCAAGACCGCAGTTTTTGCTCGCCTTCCCTTCCTCCATCCCAGTTCTGTCACCTTCCCTTCCTCTCTCCATGTCAGTCGTAGTCATACTTGTGTCTGTCGGTCCCGTTTCTCTTTGGCTTCCATGTCCCCGGTCCATGGCCTCGGAAGCCGGCCCGGACATGCTCAGGCCTGCGGGGGAAGTACGCGATATCGGGCACCAACCGGTCACTTGGCAAGAGTGGAGGCACCTTCAAGCCATCCTCAGCCACGACTCCCCCACCAGCCACCCTTAAACCCTGAAACCCTGAAACCCCTTCTTCAACCCTATATGAACCCTATTGAAGTTCCTAAAAAATCTGCTTTTTTAAGCCCTGAAGCCCCCTATGTAAACCTCTATATAAACCCTTAAACCCTTGAAGCCCTTCAACCCGAGGCTCAAGATCACCTTCAAGGAGATGAAGACCGACGAAGGCCACCTGAGACCATGGCCAAAGCCCCCCCGAAGCTTCTCTCCAATCTGACTTGTCTACCTTTTAACCCCTGGAACCCTAAACTCAGAAGCCCTTAAACGTTCAACATCTAAACCCTGACCCTAAACCCTAAACCATAAACCCTACACCTAAACCCCCAAACCTTAAATCCTAATCCTAAACCCTAAACCCTAAATCCTAACCCTAAACCCCCAAACCTTAACCTCAGTCTCAGGCAAGGACCTGGAGTTCCGAGAGGGGAAGGACAAGCTCGCGCGGGTGCCCGGTGCACCTGTATTGTTAGGGTTTAGGGTTTAGGGTTTAGGGTTTAGGGTTTAGGGTTTAGGGTTTAGGGTTTAGGTTTAGGGTTTAGGGTTTAGGGTTTAGGGTTTAGGGTCTAAGGTTTAGGGTTTAGGGTTTTAGGTTTTAGGGTTTAGGGTTTAGGGCTTTCACGCCTGCGCATGAAAGGAAGGCTCCAGTGTGGCTTAGGGAGGATTGGGGGCTTCTTGAGAGGCTCGGAAGGCCCTAAACCCTAAACCCTTAACCCTAAACCCTAAACCCTACACCCTAAACCCTAAACCCTAAACCCTATTTTTTTTTGGGTTTTGGGGGCGGTGCAGGGTCGGACTTGGGGGTGCCGCCGAAGGTTGTCGACGTAGATGTCATCTACTCCTCCAAGAACATGATCGCCATCCAGTGGGAGGCGAGGGCGCGCAGGGGGTGGGTTCTGGGGTTGGGTGGGGGGTGGGTTTGAGACCATTCTGTTGAAGTTCCCGGACACTGCACCCCCCAAACCCCGAAACCCCAGCTCCCCGAACCGAAAAGCCCAAACCTCTCTCACCGCAGACCTCCAGAACTTTCGTTAGCTGCGGCCGCGATGCCTCCTCTTGCGAGAGATTTGGGATGAGCCTCTGTGTTGTTGGCCCTATTGTCTGTGCGCCTCTGAAATTGAGCAGGCAGATCACAGTGCACTTGGACCGCCCTGCATTGCATGCAGATGAATAGAAGCCCCGAACCCCCAGACCCCCCTAAACCCGCAAGGTTTGAACTCAAGGTCGAAGGACTCCAAGCGAACCCAAGAGTCGCCCAGGGCATCATTCATTTTGGCCTAGGGCTTTTTGGGGTTGTGGGTGCGCTGGCCAGGACGCCAACGGCGAGTGCGATTTTTACGCCTGGGGCCCCGGATGCCTTTGGGGCGGCGCTGCTTTTAGGGCTTCGGGCTTCAGAAAAGTCCTGGCCCCGAATCATCCCAGTTTTGAAAGGCTGGTGGCTGGTGCTGGGGTCAAAGACTCCCAGCACGAACCCCAGCCCCTGCAATTGAAGACACTACCACGTTCAGACTGGAGACCTGAGTTTTGTTTTTTTCTTTTTTTGGGGGGGGGGGGGGGGGTTGGCATGTCTTTCCTTGTCTGTGAAAGGGGCGTGTTTGGTTCAGCACAGATTCGCAGGTGCCACACGACTTCCGGCTGTGGTGCTTGATAGTAGCTGTGCTACAGCATTCCCAACCTGTGGCCGTGGGCAACGCAGATTGTCGCAACTGCAGTTCTCCCAAATGATGGGCTGCAGCTCGCTGTTGCGCCATACAGACAGCATATGGCGGTTGATCTAATGATGGGCCTTTTTTGGTACCCGAAGCCACACAAGCACCATGTATGATGGAGTTGCGCAGAAGTGCCTGTAGGCCTGTAGTGCAGATCGATGCCCTGCGTGACATGCGCGAGGTTTTAGCAACACCTTTCGGCGCAGAGCTGGCAAGCCTGGTAAGCCTCACTGTGGCCCCCTTGTCCGGCAGAGCGTCACTGACCTAAACCTGCTTCAGCTGGCAGCCGCGGCTTCCTGCGGGTCCCGGTCCCTGCGATGCATGTCTCATGTCCTCCGGGCAACAGTTCTCGCGGTCTTTTCCTGCAGCCTCCCCCCCCCCCCTTTTTTCCGCGCTCTTGGAGGGAGCCCACTTTGCAGGGCGCCCAAAGAAGCCAAGGCACACAGGTTCGACTGTATTTGTGCGTTTGTTAGACGGTTTGCACCGAGATCATGACCGCGTCTTTGCCTGAGTCAGCATCCCCCAAAAGACCTATAATTCAAGGTACCAATACCGGCCCGATACGGGCCGCACTTAGGACAGGGGCTTCTGGGTTTGTCGCCCTGAGCCCCTGAATCTTCGAGGTGCTCACCCGCGTCAGCAACATCATCGCGGAGAGGGACAAGCTGGGCCCCCGGGGCTCGGCATTTCTTCTTGAAACTATCGCGGGGGGGGGCCTGCTCGCAAGCCCGAAACTCCGAAATCCGAAGCCTTATACCCTGAAGCCCCTTCTCTGCTGAGCCTCATGTGCAGGTTTGTCGGCACTTCCCGCGCTCGGTACTTCTTCAACTGAACCTTCCGGCCACTCAGGGACGAGCTGGTGGGGTCCGGGGCCGTGAGGTTTCGTATCCCTAGACATCCCACAGAAGGGGTCCCAAACTCTCGAAAAAAAAGCCCAAAGAGAGCGGTGTCCGGATTGCTCAAAAAAGCTCCAGAGCTGTTGCTGCGCGCCGATCCTCAGCTTGTGGAAAGTAGTCAGCAAGCCAAGCTGCGCCCATAAGAGTCTTGTTGGCATTTGGGTTTGGGACTTTGTGAGGGAGGAACAGGCTAGAGACCGCCTGATCGGTGCGCGAACAGCCCACACACGCTGCAATTTTCATTTCGCTCGAATGAGCCCCGGTTTCAATAGTTCAACGCTCAGCCAGTCGGAGAGTTGCGCTGATGTCAAGTAACCAACGCCTAGTCAGCCTTTGAGACCTTCAGTCGCTCAGAAGATGGCTGTTCCTAAAAGGATGAAGCCCTGATCCCTCAACCCTGACAACCCAAACCCCCGATAACCCGAATCCCTGGTAACCCTCACCCTCCTGCACCCAAAACCCTAACAACCCTAAACCCTGATAATCCTAAACCCTGATAAGCTTAAGCCCCCGATAACCCTAAACCCCAAACCCTAAGCCCTCACCCTGATGAGCCTCAGGATTCTCCGCGTCTCACAAGCTCGCGACCTGCCCTCGCAGTCTGCAAAAGTTTCGCCCCCCCCCCCTGCAGAAGCTTCTTAGACCCAAGTATCATGTGCATAAAAATACTCACGCATGCATATAACATATAGCATGTTATTCACAAAGAATATGTGTGCACATGTACATATCCATGATAAAAGTGAGATACATATCCCGCGATGCTGCTCGAGCAGGCTTATATGTTGTGCCTGCTACCTCCCAGGACCCACCATGACGCTTCCCGGTCATGCCCGAAGATCTGTTGGGGTCGAGAGTGTACAGTGGAGACCTAAAGCATCTTGTAGACCAGACCAAAGGGTCCTTCCTTTTCGAAGTGCATGGAGGGCGTGGAGCTCGTAGTGCATGTAGCTCTGCCAAGTGGGAAAAGAGCAACTCTCGCTGTTTCAGAGATGTCCACAGTTGGCGACCTAAAGCACCTGGCACAGAAGGCCTTTCTCCAGGGCTTCCTGCGACTGGTGACTTCATCGGGTCAGGTCCTGATGGATACCGGGGCATCCCTGCAATCTGCTGGAATTCAGACAGGAGACCAGCTGATAGCTGTTGCACAGGCACCAAAGGTAGCTGCGACCCACGGTTCCTTTGCCCTGTGGCTGTATGGAGGTGACAAGGTCATCACCTGGGGCAATCGAGACTGGGGGTTCCGCCGCATCCCGACCCCGGATCAGCTCAGGAATGTCGAGCATGTGGTGGCCACCAACGCAGCGTTCGCTGCACTCCTGGCTGATGGATCAGTCGTGGCATGGGGCAACCCGCACCAAGGCGGCAACAGCTCGACGGTAAAGGATCGGCTCATCGGTGTGCAGCAGCTCCAGGCTACGGTGGGCGCCTTTGCCGCGGTCACTTTCGATGGATCCGTGGTTACATGGGGAGCTGCGCATCTGGGTGGTGACAGCACTCAAGTCCAAGGTCAGCTCACCAATGTCAGGCAGATTCACGCCTCGCAAGCGGCGTTTGCGGCGATCCTGGCAGATGGATCCGTAGTAACTTGGGGCGACCCACAGCGTGGTGGTGATAGCTCTGAAGTCCAATGCCGCCTGAGGAATGTAAAGGACATCTACGCCTCTGATGTTGCGTTTGCGGCCATCCTGGCTGATGGGTCGGTTGTCACATGGGGCCATGCAGGCTATGGTGGGGACTGCTCCGAAGTCCAAGATCAGCTCAGGGATGTTCAGCGCATTCAGGCCACAAAGTTTGCATTTGCCGCTGTTTTGACGGATGGATCCATCGTGACCTGGGGGGATCCAGAGCGTGGTGCTGACACCTCCGCAGTCCAAAGCCGGCTCGGGAGGGTGCGCCAGATTCAGTCCACACATACCGCATTTGCCGCGATCCTCTCTGATGGATCCGTCGCCACTTGGGGGTTTAATTTTCCGGATGGAGGTGGCGACAGCTCTGCGGTCCAAGATCAGCTCAGAGGTGTGCGGCAAATTCAGGCCACTGGGGCCGCTTTCGCCGCCATCCTGGACAACGGCTCAGTGGTCACATGGGGGGATCCTGCCTTTGGTGGTGACAGCTCAGAAGTCCAAGACCAGCTGAAGGAGGTGCAGCAGATTCACGCCGCGCAGCGCGCCTTTGTGGCCGTCCTGGCAGATGGATCCATCGTGACATGGGGCGATCCCAAAAACGGCGGTGACAGTTCCGCAGTTCAGGATCAAATTGCGCAGCTGTAGAGCTTGGAGTGCCAAGCGTGGCTCTCAACGACGTGGCTCTCAACGTGCAGACTGACTGGTGGCTCCATGGCCGAAATTGTCTGAGCAAATTTTCATTTTGAAATCTTGTTTGGTTGACAGATGAAGATTGTTGAAGCCACCAATCAGACAGAGCTTCTGTTTTTGGATCCTGCTGCTCTGTCTTTCCCAAAAAGAGTGGAAGATCAGGGGGTCGTGTTTGCATGGTAAGGTTCGGTGGACGGGACCTTAGTTGTGACACAGAGTGAATTCGCTAAGCCCGGGGCCAAAAGGCGCCAGGATTTTGCACATGACGACGACCCAACTCCCAGTGTACAGTGATTGCCATACAGCGGCAGAGAGTGGAGAAAATGAGCCTTTGTGACGGCGTCTACATGTCTTTCTTCTTTTGGATAGATCAAGATAGATGAGGGCTTTGTGCCGCAGTGGGAAGGGGTGCCCAGCCTGCCATACCGATGGGGCATTGAGTATTCGCGTGTTTGCTTTGGCGATGCTGCTTCCGCAGATGTTCCACCGTGACCCGCCGCAATTGTTCAATTGTTTTTGGATCGCGCTCTCCGAAATTCCGAAAGCCACATGAGATAAAATCTCGCAGAATCGGGACGTGGTAGATAAGAAATTTACGCGATATTAAAACGTTATCTTCTAGACGTATTCTTAGATAACTCCAATGGAGGTCCTTGGACAGTTTTGGGAGGGTTTAGGGTTTAGGGTTTAGGGTTTAGGGTTTAGGGTTTAGGGTTTAGGGTTTAGGGTTTAGGGTTTAGGGTAACAACCTACTTGTGATTCCATCCCGGGCTACTTGTAAGCGTACCTATAACCGCCCAAGGAGCTCCAAGTCAGTCTTTAATTGAAGTGTCCCTTAACTTAAAGCTTTAAGACTATAGCGCTCCGAGGCATGGGTCTTCACATCAGAGATATTCCCAGGCCCAGCCTTGAGCCCAGTAAGTTGCGATGTGTGTGTTGACGTAGGCCGAGAACACATGTTACCCTGTTGTGCTCTGCCATGCCCAGAGCAAGGAAATCGATATGAAGAATGCTGACTTGAAGCTCTTGGCACTCTACGAGGCAAGTGTCGCGTCAGTTGCTTTGTAGAGTTTCCATGAGACACCAGTGCTAGGAATGAACCTGGCAGATGCATGCCGCCACCTATCTTGACAGTTCTCGCCTGCCGTTCCTGTAGCAGCTTTTTGCTGGCATGTTGCCACTTGGCTCAGAATTCAGGACCTTTCCAGTCCTGGCTGCAACGTGGCCCGTCTCATCTTGAGGTAAACTGCGGATGCTAAGCTAGGATCAGACTGCACAGCGTGCTCGATGTAATCATACGTTTAGTTTCTTCAGTCATCAGCGCCCTTCATGCAATGGATGCAGCGAGAGGAGACACCACCGAACAATTTGGTGCACAAGTCAGGCCAGCTTTGACCTTCCCTGCGGCAAGTTCCCAAGACGAAGGCGCCGCGCCCCCGGGGCCCCCGGCCATGGCAGAGAACGGCACCATGCGGCGGTGCTGCGTTTCTGCCGTCTCAGGGGAAGTGATTCGCCGGCTTGAAGTTGAAAGCGGCGCTCGCTGGGCTGAAAGCCTGCGCGGCTCCTTCAGCTCTTCTGAAATGAGGTTGGCAACATTTCTGAAAGACACCACTGTTGTCTATCCTGGCAGCAGTCGCGTGGGTGACGCGATTGAAGAAATAGAGCTGACGTACGTGCAGCAGCAACCCGCACGCTGCCTTCGCATCGCAGTAGGCGTGCGGCACAACGACCAAGTGTTTTTCTTCACGATGCCTGTGCTGGACATTGCCTTGAGCGAAGATCTAGACCTCAGAGTGTGCAAAATTTCTCAGGGTCTGCAGCTAGTTCAAGAGCAAAGAGAGTGTGGCAGCAGACGGCTCGAGTCATCATTCTTGCAATGGCTTTCAGAAACGGTGACGCCTGTTCCAGAAATTCGACGCCGGAAGTTGCACGAATTTCTGGATGCCGACCGCAAAAACGTCACACTACCGCTTTTCAGAATTGACGGCTGCTGGCGCCTTTGGCAGCGGACTTATGAAGGACGTGCCCTGAACAGTGTCTTCGAGGAGGCCGATGGATGGCGGCTCAAGACTGCAAGTCAGGGTGCTGAGCGTGGCAGAGCTCAGGATATTGTGGACGCTTTCAACTTGATTTTATCACTTTAAGTCTCGCAGCGCCTGAAACAAATTATTTCGAGGCACTGCGGGGCTAGATTGCAAAAAGCAATCGACCGCCGTGCGCGGGAATCAGGGCCTATCTCTCCAACAACAGCAGCCTTTGCGTGAATACGTGGGCTTCTGTTTAAAGAGCGGCAGGCCGCTGTGCGCGGTCTTCTGTGCCAGGAAAAAAGGTTGCATTGCCCCATGAGTGCCTGCCCACTGTAGCATTGCTTCGCACACGCCGATATTAGTGCTGAGCGCTCTGAAGTTAAGGAAGACTCCCTGCTTGCAAGAATGTCCGCAGTGATTGCAAAGCGTCCGCAGTGCAAGGCCCTAAACCCTAAACTTTCCCTAAACCTAATGCCCAGGTGCCGACAAGATAAGACCATCATGCACCAGATCAAGGAGTGCCAAGACCAACTAAGTGAGAAGAAGGCTGGGCCCGGACGGTGTTGGTTTTCATGCTTATTCTCCCGAAGGCAAGCCAGCGTACATGTTTGACAGCCCAAATCCCTACACGCCAATGCCCTCAACTTAAACCCTAAACCTTGCTGGTGGCCATTTAGACATGCCACGTTTGCAATTCGCATGCTTGTGGGCTGCACGTTGGAGGGTCCGCGCCCTCCACCAGGCATTGTTCGCAGATGTTCGCAGTAGGAACCCCTCCCACCCCTCTTAGTTTATCGGCTGAGGGGTTTAGGTCTAGCTTAGGGTTCAAGGGTCCAGGGTTTGGGATTTGGGTCTTTGCATCATGCCCATTTCTGACAGGGCCTCAGCCCTCAGCAGCAACCTCACGCACCAAAAACTAAGCCCTAAACCAAAAGCCTAAACCCCCAAATCCCTACATCCCAAGAAGCCAGACGGCGCCATAGTGACTTGGGGAATGGCAGGATACGGGGGAGACTCCAGCAGCGTGAGTGGTCAGCTGACCGATGTAGACGTCATCTACTCCAACTATGGCGCCTTCGCCGCCATAGAGAGTGTGAGTTGCAAGGAGGTGTCAACAACTAACAACGGGCTGCAGCTACACTGGGCACGCATATATATATATATATGTATGGGGTCTGCGACCGCTTTGGTACCCAAGCAGTGAGGGTTTAGGTTTAGGGTTTAGGGTTTAGGAATATGCCTAGATGTTGGAATCAACCCCCGGATCTGAATCTGGACGCTCGCGGAGTTTTGAGCTGAAGCCTCTGGCAGCTTGTCCATGTGCTATGCAGGCTTTACAGCTGTATGTTCCCATGCTCGACAGTGTTTATATATGCATACTGTAGTACATACTGTAGTACATACTTTGTACACCAGGGAGTGGCGAGGCTGCTTGAAGCCGCTGCAGATGTGGCAACAGTCGACGTAAATGGTTGGACTGCTTCAGATGGAGGCCACGAGGCCGTGGTGAGCCTGCTGATTGAAGCCGCTGCGAATGCCGGTACTGACGTTGGTCTCCCAGTCCGGAACTCCTATGCTTGTCTCCTTCGTCCTTTGCCTCAACTGACAAGGTGTCTGCAAAGTTTTGCCTAAACACAGATGGATTGCAATCAAGTTATTGGAAAATAGCTGGCCGGTCGTTCTTTCCGGACGAATTTCGTTCATCATAACCCACTGAATTCTTCTATCCTCGACATCCCTACAACCCTGAACCCTAAACCATCAACTTTGTCATCTCACCGGATGCGGCGAAGCCGCCTGCCCCGTGGACTGCAAGGCAGGAGAACTTTGGTTTAGGGCCTCAGGGCTTTCGGGTACGGAAGTGGGTTGTAAGGCTTGAGAATGGGTCACATGGTCGCGTTCATCTTTCAAGTGGCCCGTTGTGTGTGTCACTGTCCTGTTCCCACATCATATATTCATATGCTTATTGGCTATTTCTTGAAAATATGCCTCAGTAGGATGATCCCCCTCGTGTAGATTGGATAATCTTGACTTGGGATGGATGTCGATAGTCGTTTTGCGACTTGGAGTTTCTGGGAATATTTCATCTTCATGATAAGATTTGAGAATCCCTTCGTCTTCGTTTTATTTTCTCTCCTAATTGGGGATGGTGATGGGCAGATGTATCTGTCTCACTTGGGATTTCGTTAATGGTTTTCATTTTGTGGTGTTGGGTTTCTTTTGTTATATCATTCGAAAAGAAATCTTTTAATTAAGTGATAATTCTGTTTATTAATGAGATTTTTATCTTGGTGTTTGAAGGGATAAGGTTTCTTTCTTTTCTCATAGAAACGATATACCGTGGGCTTACTATCAAATGTCGAGATGAGGAGTTTGGCGTGTATTCTTTACATCGTTATATCTTTAAAACAATTCATGGCTCAAAAATCTTCGTTTGATATTGGATAATATGGCTCAAACGAATAATTCAACCAAGATAAAAACACATGCAACAAATAGGGTTTAGGACTCCTGTAGTCGCAGTAGCCAGGATGCGGCGTTTCGTTCCCAGAAGTGCAGCAACAAACCTTGGAACTTCCTCTCAAACACATGGGCAGCAAAGGGCTTTGCCTGCATCATCAACTCGTTTTTTGGTATCACCCTGAGCCCTACACCCTTAACCTTAAACCCTTAGACCTTACAACCCCAACCCCAGGCCTTTAATTCCCTTAAAGCCTGTGCAACTGGATTGAGGAACGCAACGAATATACACGAGAAACTCCAAAATTGGCATCAAACCCTGGCTGTGTTGATAACAGGCCGAAAGACGCCCAAGCCCACAGGCCCCACCAGCAGAGCTCAGGGTGTTAGGTGAGTACTTCATGTGCACCGCGAGTTGGCTTTGTATGGGGCATAGGGCAAGAGAACAAAATAACATGATTCTTCACATTCTCCGCAACTCACTTCCCAGACTCATAGTTTTTGATAGAGCAACCGGATGGAGAGATGCGACTTGAACAAGTCAGGATTGTAGCATCTCGGATTGTCCGCGCCACTTGCAGCATGTCCACCACATCAGCAGTCCTTGCCGGTACCATGGTTGGTGGCGCTGCTCTGGCTGGGGTAGCCTGGGAAATGGATCGGCGTCGACGCTCACAGAAGGTGCAAGAAGAGCTCGAGAAGCTTATGGCTCAGCGACAGCAGCGGGAGGAGCAGCGCGGTACATGCCAAAAGGAGCAGGGTTGACAAACTATCAATGCAGCGCATCTTTCCCTTAATTGTCAAACTCCCGCAGATGAAGCATTGCTTTCGAACCCTGCACGTCTATCCCCAGTTGGTGCACGAATGACTTATCAGCTAGACCTCCTCCTCGCCATCCGTGAGTGCAGCATTCTCCTCCTACTCTTCCTACTCCTCCGACTCCTCGTGCTCCTACTCCTGCTCCTGCTACTACTGCTATGACCACCACTACCAGTATGGCTTTACGGCTGTTGCTTGGCTCTACCGTGGTTTTCACTGTTCCAGCTTTGCGCAGGAGCCTCCCTTTGAAGAGTTCGGTAGACATTTGTCCAAAGTGTTTGGCCAGAAGCTGCAGCAGTTGCGAGATGCATTAGACAGACAGCCTGCGCTGTTCCAACTGCCAGTGCTGGGTTCAGACAACCCAGATTTTGCGGTGGTTGCGGTGATCTGTCTTTTTGGGAACCCGATCTTCCAAGAGCACTGGCCAGCCGACGTGAACATGCAGTTCGGACTGAGCGTCTATGCCCTCAGCCAGGCTTCAGCTGAAACGGTCCAAGGCTGGCTCAGCAAGGTTGCACGAACATGCGCCTGTGACGGACTGGAGTTGGAGGATGAGGATGTGAAGGCTCTGGCGCGTTTATGCTTGATGCGGACTCCGTTTTGCCATCGGCTCCGTGTGAAAGAACGAGACCGCCGCAGGAGATTAGCAGAGTTTTGTCGAAGGCTGGGTTTTGCAAGCAATGTTGGTGGAGGACTTGTGCAAGCCGAAGAGGGCGCCCTCGAGTTTCACAGCCATCTTGATGGAAGGTACTTTGAAGCAGACAATACCGTCTTCTGGGTCTTTAATTTTGCGTTCCCGAACACGTGGCAAAAGAAGACGTCGGACTACGGCTTCAAGATGCAGCAGCTGGAGGGGGGGTTTCAGCCAGTGGGTTGCCAGGTCACGCAGCCATCCAGACAGCAGAAGGAGCTGCGCTTCGATCTTGCGTGCAGCGTCTTGCTGCGTCTGGAAGCTGAAGAAGTGCTCCGACGCTTAGGAAGCTTTCAGACCAATCGCATGTTCGGCAAATGCACCGGCCTCACGCTGGGTGTGCTGCAGTCTCCGGAACTCTCAGCTGTGGTCCGACCATGTTGCATGAGTCGCTGGAGTTCGACCTGTGTATACTTCACAAGGACGAGCTTCGAAAGATTTTGACGCAGCGCCTCAAGACAGTTGTGCCATTGTGTGATCAGAACAATGCGGCATCACACAGCAAAGAAGTCCGCCAATTTGTAGATTCCTTTGTGGATTATCTGAAAGGCTCCTTGGTGGTCACGAGGAGGTTTGATTTGTTCTTGGGCGCAGAAAAGGTCGAAAAGGTGAACGCGTACCCGCACGATCTGGCCGCGCGAGAAGTTGACACTGCCTTCAATGTCTCCGCATCTGGCGTTGGCCTTGATGCTGCGGCCACACCTGTGCTGCTGCGTGAAGTGCTCTTGAGTCTGCATGAGGCCACGGGTCCTGATCCGTGCGTGTGCTTGTGCTATTTTGTTGAACACTCAACAGACTCGTTTTGATACCCTTGGTATTCAGAGCACTCAAAGTCCTGTCTTCGAGTGCCCTGTTATTCACGGTCATGCGAGACCTCACTTTTGTATGTCGCCTTGTCAAAGTCTCCTCGCAGTGTCAATGAGTCTGCCTGATCATGAGCAATGACGGCAGATACCATAACAACTGTCACAACACACCAAGAAGAAGCATCGTCATCATTTCTTTCTCTAGTGCCTGGAAACCGAAGTAGGACTTGTAATGTGGAAACCTTGTCCGGGAGGGGGGGCGTTACCAAGGGAGTTGGCGTTTTTGAGGCGCGGGAGGCGAAACGTGCAGAGTTTGAGCACGCTCCCTGGTGGTTTTCGTGCAGCCTGGGCGCGGTGCTGGCAGCTTTGGCTGCGGTGTTGACTCTGGGAACGACATGAAGGGGTGGGGGGGGGGGGGGGGTGCTTTGGGGTCCCGGTCTGTTATAGTCGTAGAGTTTAAAGAGTTGTTTTTGGTTCTGAGTAGTCTATCATAATCCGACAACTCTTGAGGATCATTGTCGTATCAAACATGATGTATGCCCGGCCCTTGGCTGCAACAGCGACTGCCATTCTGCAAATCACCGTCGCGGACAGTTGTCACTTGCCTTTCAGTTGATGGCAGGCATGCTTGTGGCTGTAGTCGTGCGATTAGTAGCAGTAGGGGTACAACTGTAGTGCAGTGAACAACAACAATTGTTACTATTATCATTACTACTGCTACGACGACGACGACTACTACTACTACTACTACTACTACTACTACTACTACTACTACTACTACTACTACTACTGCTACTACTACTACTACTAGTACGACTACTCCTGCTACTCTTCGAAAAGCTTGAGACCTTACACCTTCAACCCTAAACCCCAAAAACCTCTAAATCCTAACCTCTATGCCCCTATGCCCCTAAACGACCAAAAACTGTTTTCACCCAACTGTAAACCAAGGCGTGAGCTCCTTGATGCAGTGGCCCCCGCAGCGGCAGAGATGGGCATTGGGCCTTTGCATCATTCTGGTCTCAGGACAGGGTTTAGTGTTTTAGGATGTGCGGCTTAGGGTTCAAGGGGTGGCATCTAGAGCAACATCCAGCGATTCGGCCACGGCAAGCAGAGTGCAACAACTGTTTTTCACTCAGTAGCAGACTCTGAAGCTCAGCCTACGCTTGTACATGATTCAGCCTCTCCTGTAGCCACGCCCCCTGCGAGAGTGCAACGTGGGGAATGGGAACTATATGCGAAAGGGAGCGATGTAGCTCTAGCTCGATGCATCTCTAGCTCCACTGCGAGGGCCTGTACAATGTTCAGCAGACCTCTGCGCAGCATCAACGGTCGTTCGTTCCCTTGAGCTGACTTACCCAAAACCTTTCTCCCCCGACTAGCAGCGACTAGCATCCTCAAAGCGCCACCTATCAACAAACTCAACTAGTACTGAAGACTAGAATAGTTAGCCCTTAGACAGGTTGCTACAGGTTTCTGGGTTAGGTATGGCATGTTCTACACCCGCATGGTACAGTAGACTTATTGTAGTGTCGTGTACTACAGTCTAGTCCATTACAACATGGTAAAGTAATATTTGGAGGTTCAGGGTACTTATAACCCAATTATAACTGTACTTATAACCTAATAATAACTCTGCTCGGGGATTTAGGGGGCTTCTAGGTGGGTACTGTAAAATGTGTTCTGAGCTCTAGTGCTCTATAAAGATTTGGGCTGGTTCTCAACCCAAACCTAAGCCCTCGGCTGCTCCACAGAATGTATATGTTCACACAGACATCCAGGATTAGCCGTAGCTAACCCAGGAGTTCAGAAACAATCATCTCAGGGTTTAGGGTTTGGACGAACTTCGCAAGACATGTGCAAATACCTGGTACCCCGAAAAATGAAGTGAAAACCGTAAGCATCAACCCCTGAACCTTAACCTCTCTATCCCGATGTGAGTTCTTCAACCCTCGACCTAAGCCCTAAGCCCTAAGCCCTAAACCCTAAACCCTAAACCCGTAAACCCTAAACCCTAAACCCGTAAACCCTAAACCCTAAACCCTAAACCCTAAACGCGCGCGAAGAGTTCCCAGGAGTGGTCGTGCGCTTGATGGCTGCATGGTGGCCTGGGGCATGCTTGATCAGCCACTTGGGCATCGAAGTTGTTTCGGCGATCGGAGTTTGGATGCTGGTATGTTCTCTCGCACGCTATGGTATGCTGTACATCAGTGCTTGCTCTTGGGTGTTGGGTTTTGCTGAGCTCGGGTTAAGTTCAGAGGTTTGGGGTTCAGAGGCTTGAAGGTGCAGCTTTATGAACTGCAGAGAACTGAATCCTGCGCAGTTGGCCACATTTTTGTTGTTTAGAACCCTGTGCCAGAATCGACCAAGCCATGCTGATGATAGTCTACCAAAGGCTATGGCATGATATGAAAGTGGCCGCGTGCCACTCAGTTGTACTACGGTCCTGCTTCAATGATAGGGCGCCCTTAGCACTTGGAGGTCAAAGATGTAGAAAGGCCATCGCCAGAAACAAATCCATCAGAACTCTGGGGACTTGCCATGTTACCGTACGGCAACGTACTTCAGTATGGATCGCAGTATAGTATGAAATGATAGGAGCAGAGACGTGGGATACTATGACATACCAGCAGAATGTACCCTATACCAGAATTTGATCTCCTCCGGGAACCGCATGCCACACAGTATGCAACCCGACCTTGGCTTAGGGTTTAGGGCAGCAGTAGTCGCAGAAATAGGAGTACTGAGTGGAACAGCAAGAAATGCAAAACGACTGCCAGGCCCTACCACCCTCCACAGAAAACCGCAAACGTAGCATTGCACGCGCCACTGACACACACACACACACACATATTCAACCTGTGAACAAGCTCGCCGACGTGTACCTTGTAGAGTTGAACCCTAAACCCTAAACCCCAGCTGAGAGACCTTGAGACGTCCCTCCGCCTCACGACAGTGCGCCGTAATGTCCATCTTGACCCGCTAAACCCTACACCATGTAGTTCCCTGAACCCTAAAACCCTAAAACCCTAAAACCTTAAAACCCTAAAACCCTAAAGCCCCAAAACCCTGTACCACGTAGCGTGCTAGTCCAACTCGCTCTTCTGGAGGGCGGCTCTTGGCTCATCCCCTGGCTTCAGATGTTTACGTTAGGTGCCCAGAACTGCTGCTGCTGCTGCTACTGCCACTGCTACTGCTACTGCTACTACTACTACTACTACTACTACTACTACTACTACTACTACTACTACTACTACCAATACCGCCACTCGTCCGAATAAAGGGCATTGAGCCCTTCTTAAAACATAAAACTAGGTTTCCGGATCCTGTGTCTCTGCTGGGCCTATTCCAGGAAAGGGGGGGTTTAGGGTCAGGGCTTGGGGGTAGTCATGCCTGTAATACTCCTTTACACGCCAGTTTCGTGCCCACGAAGGATAGCTAAATGGAGCGCCAACTAATGTGGGTAGATAGGCAAACCCGCAGCCAAGGCTCCGTTTCAGTGCTTCGAAGCTTATTCAACCTTTGGCACTACATCCCTGCAAACTTTGCAATTACTGCCTATCACAAGGTTCAAAGGCGATATGGGTGGGCCATGCCCATCGCGGAAACTGTCGGTATTCTCGAGGGCAAGTGCCGCGCGCAGTTACAGATCTGGCACCATCGACTTGCAGAACAGCACCTGAGGGCTCACGTACAGCGCGGGTGCATCTCTGCCATCGAAGGTGAACGCTTCATGCAGGCACTGTTCCTCGGATCTTGTCTAAGCACTTCTGTTTGTGGCGACCCCGCATTCTGGCGAACAACCTTTCACTCTTTCTCTTGGTAGTCGTCGACCGTAGTAGCGTCGGAATAGCTGTAGCTGCGGCTGTAGCTGTAGCTTTAGCGAAACTCTGAATGCTTGACCCGAGTCCAAATGCAAGCCCAAAATCCCTAAACCCTGAAATGCAGCAACCTCCTTTACTTGTGGGGTGCTGGTGTGTGTGTTAGTGATGTGCGTTGGTGCAAACAAGCAGAAAGTAGAAGCAGACACGAGAAAGTCACAAAGAGGAGAAACCCAAGTTTTCTTGCCATGAAGTAAGGAAAACCATGCCAGTCACGAATTCGACACCTACTTCGTAGTCGTCATCACGTAGTCATAGTTTTTTAAAGCATGCGATGATTCGTAGTCGTAGTCGTCATCGTCGTAGTCGTCGTAGTCGCCGTCGTCGTAGTCGTAGTCGAAGTCGTATCCGTATTCGTATTCGTATTCGTCGTTGTATTCGTGGTGGTGGTGGTGGCGGCGGCGGCGGTAGTGGTGGTGGTGGTTGACGCAGTAGCAGGAGTATAGTGGGATGGCGACGGCAGCCGCAGAGAAGAACCGAGGCTAAATCTGGATGACTCAGAAAACTGCCTGCCAGGGAGCCAGGGCCATGTTTGAGAAAAGCTTTTCGCGACTTTGCTTCCCATCTCATATGTTGCATGTAGCATGCATCCGTATGCTTTTGCACACTATAGTATACAATAGTCTGCTATAGTGTACTATAGTATACTGTAGTTTGTATACTATGGTTTTTTATTGTATACTTTAGCATACTGTAGTAGACTATAGGGCATCGCAGTCAGCGTACGACAATAGTGTACCGTAGAAGTATACTATTTAATGGCTACCGCCAGTGCCGCCGACCCCACCCCCCGCCATTTTAGGGTGCCTCAGGGCTTAGGGAGTTTCTTGGGTGGCTTCGGCTTGGGCAGCTTGGGTAGTTGGAGGATTTGGGCGCCCTTTGCAGGGATGACGCTATGAGGGTTTAGGGTTTAGGGCTAGTTCGCAGCCTTTTGGGAGAGGGGGGGGCCTTCACACTGGTGGCGGGCGGTGCGGATGGCGGCTCGTCAGCGTGGGTGGCTCAGGGGGCGGGTGGCTTGGGGCGGTCTTGGTGGTTCGGGTCATGTGGGTGGTTGGGGTGATGTGGGGTTCGGGTGGTGTGGGTGTTTGGCGGCATGGCTTCGTTCATGTACAGACTGTACAGCCTCAGAGTGTCCTACTGTGCATACCTAGGCTGGGCACTCTGATAGGATTCCTGACCCTTGAGGCGGCTGCGGGCAAGTGAGCGAGGAAAGAAACATACAAATTTGTTAAGTTTACCTGTAACTCCGTATCAGTTTTGTGGGGCCCCTGCAGGGTCCCAGGAAGGGACCAAGCAGGGCAGCCCCCCCAACTAGAAAAACCTAGATGAATTTAGAATCTGTCCCCATGTGCTTGCATAAAGGCCCACGGGAGGGGGACCCAAGGACCCCCCGGGGCAACCGGCACCCCGAGAACCAACGCGGATCCTGCAAAAACAGGGCGACCGACCCAAGGACCGGCGGAGGGTGGGAGAAGCGGGCGACCGACCCAAAGACCGGCGGAGGAGGAAGTTTCAAAACTTGCGTTGTGCGTTGTTCTATACGTCCTGTTGAGTCGGGCCTTTTTTGCTTTGTTCTAAGCGTCAAAGTGGGCAGATTCCAAATTCCACCGAATCCCGGTGCCCTATGCTCCCTTAGAAGGGCCCCCATGGCTCAAATCCTTCGGCTAATCCAGGGCATTTAGCCTTGCGAGCAGCACAACGGCAAAGTTTGGATTGCGAGCCAGGGGTCGGTCAGAAGAGCGTTTGGAAGCGAGGCTTCAAACGGCGCGCGAGGTTCACGAAGCGGGTTGGTTGGGGTCACACGCCCGACATGACGAACACCTCAAAAACATAGGCAAACGATGGAGCAAAGACAACAGAAACAAAGAAGCACGCAAAGAACAATGAAATCAGAAATACAAGCAAAATAGGTCACGGAGTTTCTCTCCTACTCAGGCAGAACAAATTAAAAGGAGAACAGCTCAAAAACATAGGCAAATGCTATGCCAAAAAACACGAACAAGCATGCAAACAGCAATGCAAACGGAAATAAAAGCAACGTAGGTGACGGAGTTCTTTCTCCCACCCAGGCATAGGACAAAAGAAGAACACCTCAAAAACACAGGCAAATGCTTGATCAAAACCCAGAGAAACGACAAAGGACGCAAAGAATGAAAACGGAAATAAATCCAAGGTAGCGGACGGAGTTTTACCTCCTGCCCAGGCATAGGAGAAAAGAGGAACGCCTCAAAAAGAGAGGCAAAGGCTGGATCAAAAGCAACACAAACGCAGAAGGAGGCAAAGAGCAATGAAATCAGAAATACAAGCAAAATAGGTCACGGAGTTTCTCTCCTACGCAGGCAGAACAAATGACAAGGAGAACAGCTCAAAAACACAGGCAAATGCTATGCCAAAAATCACGAACAAGCATGCAAACAGCAATGCAAACGGAAATACAAGCAATGTAGGTGACGGAGTTCTATCTCCCGCCCAGGCATAGGACAAAAGAAGAACACCTCAAAAACACAGGCAAATGCTTGATCAAAACCCAGAGAAACGACAAAGGACGCAAAGAACAATGAAAACGGAAATAAAACCAAGGTAGCGGACGGAGTTTTACCTCCTGCCCAGGCATAGGAGAAAAGAGGAACACCTCAAAAAGAGAGGCAAAGGCTGGATCAAAAGCAACACAAACGCAGAAGGGGGCGAAGAGCAATGAAATCAGAAATACAAGCAAAATAGGTCACGGAGTTTCTCTCCTACTCAGGCAGAACAAATGACAAGGAGAACAGCTCAAAAACACAGGCAAATGCTATGCCAAAAATCACGAACAAGCATGCAAACAGCAATGCAAACGGAAATAAAAGCAATGTAGGTGACGGAGTTCTATCTCCCGCCCAGGCATAGGACAAAAGAAGAACACCTCAAAAACACAGGCAAACGCTTGATCAAAACCCAGAGAAACGACAAAGGACGCAAAGAATGAAAACGGAAATAAAACCAAGGTAGCGGACGGAGTTTTACCTCCTGCCCAGGCATAGGAGAAAAGAGGAACACCTCAAAAAGAGAGGCAAATGCTGGATCAAAAGCAACACAAACGCAGAAGGAGGCAAAGAGCAATGAAATCAGAAAGAAATACAAGCAAAATAGGTCACGGAGTTTCTCTCCTACTCAGGCAGAACAAATTAAAAGGAGAACAGCCCAAAAACATAGGCAAATGCTATGCCAAAAAACACGAACAAGCATGCAAACAGCAATGCAAACGGAAATAAAAGCAATGTAGGTGACGGAGTTCTATCTCCCACCCAGGCATAGGACAAAAGAAGAACACCTCAAAAACACGGGCAAATGCTTGATCAAAACCCAGAGAAACGACAAAGGACGCAAAGAACAATGAAAACGGACATAAAACCAAAGTAGCGGACGGAGGTTTACCTCCTGCCCAGGCATATGTCCTGCCCAGGCATAGGAGAAAAGAGGAACACCTCAAAAAGAGAGGCAAATGCTGGAACAAATGTCAACACAAACGCAGAAGCAGGCAAAGAACAATGAAATCAGAAATACCAGCAAAATAGGTCATGGAGTTTCTCTCCTACCCAGGCATAACAAAAGGAGAACAGCCCAAAAACATAGGCAAATGCTCTGCCAAGAAACACGAACAAGCTTGCAAACAGCAATGCAAACGGAAATAAAAGCAACAAGGTGACGGACCTCTATCTCCACCCAGGCACAGGACAAAAGAAGAACACCTCAAAAACACAGGCAAATGCTTGATCAAAACCCAGAGAAACGACAAAGGACGCAAAGAACAATGAAAACGGAAATAAAACCAAGGTAGCGGACGAAGTTTTACCTTCTGCCCAGGCATAGGAGAAAAGAGGAACACCTCAAAAAGAGAGGCAAATGCTGGATCAAAAGCAACACAAACGCAGAAGGAGGCAAAGAGCAGTGCGTCTGAACAAGGACAACACAAGAGCACCTTTAAAACAAAACACACACACACACACACACACACACACACACACACACACACACCCACGCACGCACGCACGCACGCACGCACACACACACACACACACACACCAAAAACACACACACGACACACACACACACA